>JAULBU010014689.1:0-21678 GCA_032358235.1 Odonthalia washingtoniensis | reverse complement strand
AAAAATCATCCAGTTATGTTTTTATTACTGAAATTATTAAACCATCTGACCCCAGATCTTGTCAATTCGATAAAGCAAAACAGAAATGAATAGAAGGATTAATACAACGTAAAACATGACAAATAAACGGTCGGTAAACTGTTCCAAAAGATGCGAATATACTAAGAGATAGATTCTTTCAGCAATTAAAGATGAAGGAACTAATAAAGAAATATGGAAAGCTCTTTTTATTGTTAAAGGACACAGAGATAATATGAAAAATGCACTTGTACACGAAACCTCTGTTTCTAAGCAATATTCAACAAAACTTATAGTAGGAATAGCCCCCATTTTTTGTTTCCAACTTTTCTCTGCCGATGTTACACAAGCATATATACAAAGTACCGAAAATCTACCTAAATATGTGTTTATTGAATCCCAAAGGAATTTAATCTAAAAACAGATGAACTTATTAAACTATTGAAACCATTATATGGTCTAACAGATAGTGGTGATTATTGGCGTAAAACTTTAAGAAACCATCTAGAAAAAGAGTTAGGTATGGAATCATGCATATCCGATGCTGCATTATTCTTCAAGCACATTGGCAACACACTAATTGGTATGTGTGCTACGTACGTTGATTACAGCTTACATGGTTGTAACAATGAATATAGTAAACTTACAAAGCTTACTGATACCAAGTTTCAATGCAATCCAAGGGAATAGGATACTATGCAATTCGTAGGTGTTCAAATTGAAAGTAATAAAAATGTAAGCATTAATATTCGTCAGAAACAATACATTAGTTTCATTAAATTATTACGAATTGATGCAGACTATAAATTATTTATATCCTCAAGGGCTAATTTGTCATGGACAACGCAAACAAGACCAGACATAGCTTGTGCAGTTGCACTACTTGCCCAAGTTACTGATGAAAATTTCCAGGAAAATAAGAAGAAGTTCAAAAGCGAAATAAACAAGATTATTACGAAACTTCATAACATAACATACAACTCATTAAAATATTTTTAAGTTAGAGAAAATTAGTCTTAAATTAAAAGTATATTCTGATGCATCATTTTCATCTAATTGTGATAGATCTTCACAGATTGGATATATTATACTTTTATCAGACAAATATAAGATATGTATGTCAGCCACTCTATTGGGCTTGATATAAATCAAAACGTATAAGTCGATCTGTATTAGATAGTGAGACAATGGCATTTTCTGATGCATTCGATATGGCTTATTCTATTAAATTTGATCTAGAATCTATCACAAAAATAAAAATACCTATAACTATGATCACCGATAGTATCGTTGTTTGATATTGTGACTAAGGTGACCAACACGACCAAGAATTGATTGATGATTGATTTAAAAACGATTAAACAATCTTATTATAACTTCGAGATTGATACAATTGCTTTTTTTAACTCTGCAAATATTTTAGCAGATGCGTTAACGAAAATCAAGAATGAAAATATTTTAGACCGTGTCTTATCAAGTTCTATATTAGATCCAATTGAACAATGGGTAATCAGAACTAATACCGAGGACGGTGCTTCGGACAAAAAGAAGAAGAGGGAATGTTAATATGTATTTACACAAAAAGTAATTTCTACGCTACACTATTTACACGTTTATAAATCCAGTTAAGATATTTTCTACTGTAAGTAATTTAATTACTACTTTTATGTTTATGTGGGGATTCTATGTTTTTGCTTGATATTTCTATATTATGATGTTTTTATATGTTTTACTCATACTCATACTATTATGTTTTACTATTTGTTTACCGATATACTAATTATATATATATATATACTAACTAGAGATGCTCGAAAATCCATCTCTTGGATTTTCCTGGTATCGATTATCAATTTTAAGCAATTCAGTTTAGCGACAGTATCGCACCATCTCTACACACCGTTTTCATAAATAACTTTTCTGGCCTAAATTTTAGTAATTTTTTATTAGGTGCTCGATCCTGAATAACAAGTCCTGTATGAATACACTGATACTGTTCATAAATGACAGGTGTATGAATCCATCCTTTTTTAAAACTGTATAATACAGTTTACCGGTTTACCAACAAGGCTCATCAATGCAGAATGAGTTCAGGATGAGCAACAAGGATGACAACAGGGATGGGATGATCCAAATGTAACAGGAAAGCGTAATAATACAGTATGTCGTACTTGGTTCGGTTAGCAGTCGTCGTTTTCTTCTGCACCTCACCACTCCCTCTCCCCTCGTTCACCCTTATCTCTATCGTCACAACTTACCAATTTTCCTTCAGTGAAACCAAAACCAAGGTACATTTACAACGTCAGAGAGGTGGAAGTCAGCACAGACGAAAAGAAGCAAACATGAATTTTTACGCGCTACGTCTCTTACTCGCCAAGAATTTCAAGCTGTCCTACCGAGAAACAGGTTCACTTTTTATTACATTATTATCTCCTTTTCTGGTCATGTTAATTATGTACTTTGATCAACTATCTATCGACTCTGGATCGACGTTCCTCTCCGAATTTCTTGACACACCAAATCCATCACCTACAACCCTGACTACAATCCCACCGTGTACACCCCGCGCAACCGACAACTGTATAACCATAGCATATACACCATCAAATAACTCTCGCATCTCAACCTGGATACAAACAATAGCAACCCGTAATTCAATTCCGTCGACAGAAATCCTAGCTTTTTCAGATGATTCTGCATTAAATACTCATTTTGTTCAGAATCCAAATACAACGCAGGCCGCATACGTCTTTGATGCGTATTCATTGAATGAACTAGAAGGTCTTAATATTTCATTCATAGTTCAATATAATGCTAGTACTCAACGAGAATTTCCAATTGGTGATTCATATTTTGATAAAGATATTATTATTCCGGCAATGGTTCATCAAATGCATAGTGTAATATTAGCAGATTTTACAAACCGTTCGGTTGATTTAAATTTAAATTTATCTGTATTTCCACATCCTAATATAGTTGATAACGTTTCCTCATCAATTGACGCCTTCAGTCAGAATGGAGCATTTTTAACATTTGCTACATACTTTATCACATTAGTGTTTTTCATGTATCGTCTTGTCATTGAAAAAGAACGTGGTTTAAGAGATGCTATGCGTCTTGCTGGACAATCTCAATTTCAACATTATGTATCATGGACATTGCCATTTGTTGTTGTTAATTTATTAGTAACTTTCTTATTAATTGCATTTGGTTCACTATTCAGATTTACTTTTTTCCTTAAGATTGAATTCCCTATCTATTTCTTGACTATGTTCATCTTTTCTTTGTCCACGATAGGATGGACTATGTTTATCGCATTCATCAGTTCAAAATCTTTGACAGTGTCATCAGTTTCTTTTAATCTTTTCATTTTTGGTTATGTTCTAGGTTCTGCGTCGTCTCTCGTTTATGCAACAGATTATACTGGTCCTAAAGTCTTACGGCCTTTATTCGCTATCTCCCCTATTACTACTTATATCCGTGCGATGGATTATATTGCAGCTGTTTCAAATTTACCTGTATCTCCAATTTCCATGTCGAATATCGGTGAAGTTCCTGAAATTTTTTCAATTAGGACATGTTGGTCATGGATGTTTTTTTCAGGTCTTGTTGCTTTCTTATTATCATTGTATCTTGACAATGTCATCTCCTCACCGCATGGAACTTCCTTATCACCAATTTATTTCCTTCAACCTTCGTACTGGTTTCCAACATATTTTGAAGCTGCACATTCGTCCGCCCTTGAAAAATCTCAACAAGGAAATTCAGACGATGATGAAATTTTCAATAATGGTAATAATGAAACGACCAGATTATCAAAATATGATCCTAGCGTCGAAGACGAAGATGTACTTAACGAACGTGAAGCAGTTGCATCAGGTGAACGTGATGATTCTGCAATTGTTGTGAAAAATTTAACTAAAAAATTCGGTCGTAAAATGACTGCTGTTGATGATGTATCATTTAGCATCCCACGTAATTCAGCATTCGTATTACTAGGTCATAACGGAGCTGGTAAAAGTACAATTTTCAAAATGTTAACAACTACATTATCAGTAACTTCAGGTGATGCAACTATTTATGGTTTATCAATTCGTAAAGATAGAACAGCAATTCGTAAATTATTAGGAGTATGTCCTCAATTTGATACATATTGGGATGGATTAACCGGGGCTGAACATATACAAATATTTTCAGCATTGAAAGGATTATCACCTTCTGAATGTGAGAAGGAAATTGGAATTCGTTTAAATGATGTTGATTTATTAGAGAAACAGCATGAATTTGCTGGTAAATATTCAGGTGGTATGCAAAGAAGATTAAGTGTTGCTATAAGTCTTACGGGTGATCCCCGTGTTGTATTTTTAGATGAATGTACTTCAGGAGCCGATCCATTAGTTCGTCGTGATTTATGGTCTTCTCTTGAACGTGCTAAACAAGGACGTGTAATTTTCATGATTACTCATTCAATTGCAGAAGCTCAATATATTGCAGGACATAACCGTATTGGTATTATGGCACAAGGAAAATTAAGGGTTTTAGGAAATGCTATGCATTTGAAATCGAAATTCGGAGCAGGTCATTCCGTTGTTGTGGTTTTAGAAAATGAGGATAAAGTTGAATCTGTTACTCAGGCTTTGAAAGAGATTTGTGATGGAGTTGCTCTGAAAGATGGTGGGGTTACTCAGGGGGAAAGAGGTGATGGTGAAGTTGTGGCTACGTTCTTATTGCCGCGTGGTACTTCCGAACTGGAGGTTTTTAAAACGGTTGAGATTTTGGAAAATGTCGGTGCAAACTATGGAGTGCGTGATTATTCGATTGATTCAACTTCTCTTGGTGAAGTTTTCAAGTCAATCACTTCACTCAGCGAGGACAAAAAGGAAAAGGGTGATGAAGAGTAATCATCCTTTTCCTTGAAATCACGATCTTTAGGTTTTTGAGAAAAAAAAAAAGAGTAAAGCTTGATTGATGGTGATTGGCTGTATCATGTTTCGTCACGAACCAGTCCTCTCCTACCATTCTATCAACACGGTGAATCCATCGACACAGTTGACGGTGGCCTCTTAATGTTCTGCTAATTTTCGAAGTATCCAACTCCTGTATTTAAAAGATGACTTTTCAAGACACAGAATGCAAAAGTAAAGGCGCAGAGCGATTTGAGTTGTGATTTTGGGTGCAGATGTCATTCCAAGGCCCGATTTGAAGACGGACAAGTGGAGGTGAAGGAGGTGTGCACTGAATTATGCGGGTTGCTGCCGTGTTTCGCCAAGAAGGTGATTGTGAATGTGTAATCCAGATTAGACCCTGCTGGGTTGGCAGGATCTGATTGGATGATGAGGGATTATAAGTAATATTTATAATCCCTATTAAATATTGAGATGTTACATTACATCTCAAATTTTGAGATGTTTGTCAATTTTATCGTGTAAAATAAGTGTGGCCTACTGTAGCTGTCGGTCGGTATTTTGTTTTTTGTTCTTTCAAAACTGCCCTCCTTTTTTATTCTTTGAAGCGGATGTGAGCTTTTTAAATAGTAAAGAGAGTACACAAGAATGTATTCTAAGTGAGCCTGAAGCCTGCACAATTATCGTGCTGTAGTGAGGTACGCATGTATGCGTCTGCATGAGAAGGCATTCTAATTCAGCCTGACTGCTACACAACTGTCGTGCTGTAGTCAGGTACGCGTGTATGCAATACATTCCATGTATTGCATTGTAATCAATCCATGATGACCTTGGTGTACAGTAGTAAGGTTTAGGAGAAACCTGATTCTGTACTGTCACAATGGAATATATTGGGCCTCGAAGGTCTGTCGCATAGCAGTAGACTACACTCTCTTTCTCAGAGACCAAGCTGCTCGCGTGCTTTCAGTGGGACCCGTGCAGATGTAGGTTTCCGTGCTAATAGAGGTGCTACCATTTGCGGTACATCCTGAAATACACGTTTCAGAGGTTCCATAGTGTCCTCACTGTTCGCCAGGCCTTTCCATCGAACCACAACGATGAGTCCACCATCTTCTTGCTCTTTGAGAGCCATCAGTCTGGCAGCAGGCATACCTGTTTCGGATGAGAGGACTTGAGACATTATTGACTCCTGATCCAACGAAGCATCCGAACTTGAGATGCGTGATTCATGTGCATGTGTCGTTTCACCATTTTGGAGATCTTGACCTTCAAACACGTAGTCAGATAAAACCTTAGAAATACGGCGAGGTCCACGCCATCTGAGAGCCAGTTTCTCCCCGGCGTGAAAATCCTCCCTGGCAAGCAAGACAAAGTCATCTTCAACAAAATTTGGGAGCACGCCTTTCGAGGCGGCTTGGAGGTATTCTTTTGCCATTTTGTTGAAGCGATGTCTGTACTATCGGGTGAAGTTCGGCATGGCAAGTGAGAAGGTCATTGATGGCTTTCAAGCGTTCCGTCTATGCTGTAGTGAAGGTGACCAAATCTTGTGTGGAAGTGCGTAGAAACGTCTTGATGGGCATGCGTGCGTATAGGCCCATAAAAGCAGTAATGGGGGTGAAATAGCCACATTGTGGTGATGGCGCGTTGTTGAGAGCGCTCTGCATGATTGGGACGAAGTCCGTCCATTCTGTGAATTCCATACACAATTCAGATGTGAGTGCACGGAGAAAAAGTAGAACCTCGCGGCCAAGACGCTCCACAGAATCGTTCTACATGGCCCATAGGGAAAAGTGAAATGATGAAGTGCTTTCAGTCTTTTTGCGATAAGGCGAAGAATTTCGTTTCTGAAGTGGGTAGGGACATCAGAAATAAGGGCCTTCGGTGGGTTGAATGCGCCACACCAGTCCACAATTGCAGTCATTGCATTTGATGCTGAAGTATCTGGGAACATAAAAAAGCACTTGTAGTAGCTTTGGTCATCTCGGAGCATCAGTAGGTACTTTTAGTCATTCGAAGCTGGGCCCATCTCGATGCAGTCAAACTACAATAGTTCATTTGGACTCGTTCCGTGAACTCAGGACCGAACGGGCAAGGTACCTTGACGCCTCAAATTATGGATTCGCAATGAATGCACGTTTGAATAAACGACCTGCTGTCGACTGGTAACGTTTTCCAGTTGAATTCTTCGCGCAGTGTGTGTTCAGTAGATTAAATTCCACGATGTACGGCGGCAGTAGTGAGTGAAATTATGCACAATCTAAGCTGTGGATTATCAGCGTCTTCTGGGATCCATATGGCACCGTGATCGGTGACCCAAAGGTCGTTTTCGAGTATGAGCTCAGATGGACGAGTCGATTCTGCAGTAAATTGCACCGATGAAAATTCTATTGGCGTGGGAAGGTTGAAATCGGATGATGCAGTGGAAGGTAGAGGTGGAATGTACACGATTCGTCTAATAGTTGGTGTTTTGTACCAACGACTGAGTAAATCCGCCCAGAAGTTGTCTGTGCCGCTGATATGAAAGAATGTGTAGTTATAGATGCTCAGTTGTAGCGCCCAACGAAGAATATTTTCAAGAGAAGTGATTAAAAGATTCTGAACAAATGCAAGGGGATCAAATACAAAGACGAGATTATTGTAGTCAATGTAGAGGTCGAAACCGGCAGGAGTTGAAGCGAGCCAGTGCATGCGCTGTAGTGCAGTGAGGAAAGCATATGATTCCTTCTATATAGTGGACCAATCAAGATGTGTCTGGTTGAATCATCCTGAGAGAAAGACTAGGGGCTCGTGGCGTTGGTCATTGTGCTGCGGTTGCAAATCAGAATATGGGACCTGTGTCATAATGACGAACCAACAAATGTCCGAAGGATCAGTGTAGAAGAAAAGTCGTTCGTCTTCATTTAGATGGGCAAGCCGAAATTGGTTTTTGAGTGCTTTACTACATTCTTCGAAGGCAGCCTCGTGTTCCTGATGCCAGCCACATGCAGCGAGTGTAATTCGCATGACTGCTCGTTTCGTTCGTTTTCCGTCGCTTGTAAACGATTTCCAAACAATTGTGTAATTGGTTGGTGGGTTTTTTGAAGCGAGGAATGCCATTCTTCAGCCACTGTAGAGCGCAGATAAATTGCTGAATATCAGCACCTGTCTTGGGTGAGTCCATATGCATGAGACCATCCAGTCGTTTCGGGTCGAAACATATACCCTGTGGCGAAAGGACACGGCCGCACCACGTGAGGCGTGTCGCGTACAGTTCGCATTTCTTCGGATGAAAACGAATTCGTCTACTGGTACAGAAGATGAAGAAATCATTCGCTCGCTGAAGTAGTAGGTCGACAGTGGGTGCATGTAGAAGGATTTTGTCCAACCAATACAGTACACAGGATCGCAAATTATCTGGAAGAATGGTCGCAATAGTAGACTGTAGATACCTTACCGCGTTCGTAGTACCATGTAGAACGCGTGTAGAACTAAAATATCCATCTGGTGTGATTAGTGATTGAAATTATTGCGAGTCCGGATGCAGTGGAAACTGCCCAGTACCCATGAGACAGATCAAATGTGGCATAGAAAGAAGACTTTGCCAGTTTGGTGAATTCATGCTCAAGGTTAGGCATAGGGTACTGGTGTGGTATCGTATACCGGTTAATTGGTCGTAAGTAGACAGTAAATCGAAATCCAGCCGGTCCATCTTTGGGTACGAGTAAAGGAGCGCTTGCACATTTAGACGACAGGTTAGGATAAACAATATTGCTTTTGATAATATCGGTCACGAACTTATCAAGAAACTCACTTTGTGCAGGGCTATATTTGCGAAGACGAACACGGACTGGTTTAGCGTCCAGTGATATGTCGATACGCAGTGGTTCGACAGCAGCCACGGGCCCAGAAGAAAGCCCTGTGCGGAAAACATCAATGTGTTGCTGCAGAAGATTGCGCAAACGTGTCTGAAACGGTAAAGGTAGACCGCTGTTGATGGCTCCGTCGACGATTGTACGAACAGCGGCTTCGATTTAATCATGTTGGTGTGAATCGATTGGGTACAACAAAGATGGATCCGGAAACGGATCCTCTTCGTGCTTCTAATTGTAAATAGCTCTTGGGCGCTGTGGGTCCAACTGACCGATTCGAGCCACCATCATGCGACTTACAGCACCTCCGCCTTCAACAATGTCAGGTATATTTTTGAAGTCCATCTCATGGAGCTCGGCTCGATTCTTCTCGAGCAATGTGGCAGTATCAATTCGCATGTGTTGCAATGCTGGTACTCCTATTAGAAGGTCTTCAGTGGAAAGACCATCATCAGCGATGAGGAAAGAAATGTTTCTCATAGCGAGTTGGCCTGATGCCAAATGGAGAATAATTCTCGGAACGAAGAATCGACGTGAGAAAGTGAATCGTTCTGGTTCGTTACCAACTTTCAGTGTAACGTACAAAGAAATAGGACTGATGTCGTGTATGTTTCCAATCCCTCAGCGACTAGCCAGACCTGCCAATAGAGGTGAGATAACACTTGCATCCCTCCCATCATCACATCACCCAAACGCCTTGATAGAATATGTACCATTGCTTACAGTAATTGTACATGAAGCAGACGAGGATATTGTGAGGCTACCTATTGTCCCGGAAGCAGATCTGCGAATTGGCATTTGGCTACGCCTGTGATGAGATGGTCCATCGGTTGCTTTAGTGGCTGAAAAATTTGCTACGAATGGTATCCTTTTCGGAGTTAATTGATTTTGGGCAACGAGCTATCCAGTGTTTGGAGTTTTCGAGTTTGCACGCGGGGAAGGGGCACGGTGGGAAATTATTGCCGTTGTTCCCACGTTGACTGTCTTGTTTTTTGCTACTGTGGTTGCGACTGTTCCCTTTGTTGGAGTTTCCGCTCGAAGATGCGTTAGCTGATTGGTTTTTATTACCACTTCACTTGTTCAACTTCGACATAGTTGGCTCCTTCGTCTGTTCATTTCGTGGCCCACTGTCAACGATTTGAAACGCATTCGCAAGTTTGTGAACGTGAGCCCTGAAACCTTTGAAGTCTTTTCGTAAGCCATGATACGAAAAGCTCAAGTCGAATTCAAGTCACAATTTGAAGGAGGCTGTACGCATCGCAGATAAGACATGCATAACCGCCACCTTTTGGTTCTGCTGTAAGAGCTAGGAAAGTCCATTCTTTCGTAACATAGAGTGGTACGAAATGAACAGATTCTGGACCCTAGTATCAGCTGCTTTGATGGACATGTCCATTCGGAGTTCACTGTCAACAAGTCTGTCGAGATTAGACAAAGTAATAGCATCCTTGATATAGGAGGCCTGTACTTCTAGGTAAGAGCGCAATCCGTCATTTTCAAGTTCGTCGTAGCTTGTGCAGTCCGGTATATAGTCCAATGCAATAGCTGATCTAAGTAACTGTGGATCCACGCAAAATTTTAGATTGACTGGGCGGACCGGATCTACAGTAGATGAATCTGTAGCAGTCAACTGACGGGCACGGGCTGCTAATTCTCTCGAATATTGATCATATAGAATTGAGCAGATTCGAATGTAGGCTGGATTAAATTCGGTCAGCTTCGGGTTATCGATCGCAGTAGACAAGCGGTTGAGGCTTGTGGTTGACTGTTGGTTTCCGATGTGCCAGGCGGCGCATCCGATTGCTCGCTTCTTGCCATTGTGGATCGATAATTCTGGGTTCCGCGTCTGATACGACAGTTCTGGTTGATCAGTGTACACTGTGGCCGACTGTAGCTGTCGGTCGGAATTTTATTTTTTGTTGTCTTTTTCAAAACTGCCCTCCTTTTTTATTCTTTGAAGCGGATGTGAGCTTTTTAAATAGTAAAGAGAGTACACAAGAATGTATTCTAAGTGAGCCTGAAGCCTGCACAATTATCGTGCTGTAGTGAGGTACGCATGTATGCGTCTGCATGAGAAGGCATTCTAATTCAGCCTGACTGCTACACAACTGTCGTGCTGTAGTCAGGTACGCGTGTATGCAATACATTCCATGTATTGCATTGTAATCAATCCATGATGACCTTGGTGTACAGTAGTAAGGTTTAGGAGAAACCTGATTCTGTACTGTCACAATGGAATATATTGGGCCTCGAAGGTCTGTTGCATAGCAGTAGACTACAATCAGTCACACGTCGCGTGTAGCTATAAAATATTGTGAACATTGGTACCGAGGTGATGCTTGTAGGTATATTATAAACAGACAAAAAACTATAGTCTTGTTGTCTGTTCCGTATCGGGTGATATCTGTTCATTGTTTTACTTGCGGCCGAATCCAGAGGAATCAGGGGACGTCCTGGATGTGTCAAAATTGAGACGGGATCAGAATAAAAAATAAGGATTGAAAACACCGATTGAATATGACAGGCAGGAGTTTCAGTTGTTTCCCATTTTACATACACGCCACCAATGATTCATACAACGACAGTTACTATTCCGTCAACATCATTCAAACACGAACAAGTCGTTTTAAGTTTTTTGGATTTTGTGCATCCCGAGCACTAGTCCTTAGTACTACTACTCAATATACTGATCAGGATGCAAAACTTGAAATTGGAATAATTATTCTTTTTGGCTATGAGCCTTTCCGAAAGTCTCACAATCAGGATCCCCACCCATGTCCATTTCTTTCACCGTGTGTTGAAACGCAGGAGACGAGTGAAATGGCAGCTGCTGCATTTGTGTGTCGATAAAAAGAACTTTATAAAATTAAAAAGAACTTTATGAAGAGCCTTATGTGAACCGAGAGAACAAGATCTCAGAGAAAATTGCAGAAATAAAAATGTAATAACTTAGGCAATACTATGTGCGTAGTTATTACATTTTATTTACATTAGTAATGTACATGAAGAAAATAGATGCAATGTTTTGGAGCCCGTTAATTCTGAAGATACAGTTCAAAAGAGAAACTTACTATGGATTTATGATGTGCAGAGAGAGGAAATTTCTTCCAAGGCCATTGATTTTCTCATACAACTTCAGTAAGGGCCATTTTAGATCTTCGTCAAGCTCACCCCAAGTAGCAGGATTCACCTGAATATATTTTCATCATCATTGATGATACCATCCAACCAGAGTACTCTTGTGTGATAGAAGCCGCGAATAAATGAGGGCTTGTTAGAATGATGTGAAACCGAGAAAGCATAACATGAATGTAGTTAACATCGGTCTCTTCTGAATCTGCTGACACTCTGTACAACACCACATATGAAGTTAGTAACTTATTACTAAGTTACTAACTTCATATTTGGTATTGTACAGAGTGTCAGTAGATTGAAGTAAGTAACTTATTACTAAGTTACTAACTTCATATTTGGTATTATACAGAGTGTCAGTAGGTTGAGAAGAGACCGATGTGAACTACATTCATTAACTAGTAGTTAATGTAAATGGGATCTATTAGCTTATATTATCCTCTCTTTAACATCGCAGAGAAAGGATAATCGTGGAAGAAACCGAAGATATGCAGAAAACAAGAACGTTACCATATAATGACAAAAAATGGAAGTCGTCCATAATTGCAGAGATAACAAGATTCATGATTGTGTACAAACTGATATTAGTGCTGCATCCAAGTGGTTTGTGGTCCTATGCTTCGAGTATCAGTCAACTACCTTTACTTATTTACTGGTAGACTCAATGGACTCAATGTACTCAAGCAGAAGATGGCCGCTGAAGGTCGGTGAAAAACTCGAATGGGGATTGTAATAGTCAGCGTAAAAGCATACCCGATATTCGAAAACGCTCAACTTTTTTCAAAAGTCCGTCCAAAACCAATTCTCAACTTGGGTATCATACCAGCATAACCATATTATGTAAAGTATGCATGACCCATCCTCCTTCTCTGTAACAAATTCTGGGTGCCGAGGTATCGTATGAGACGATATCTATGATACGATACCTCGGTACCCAGAATGTTTTACAGAGAAGGAGGATGGGTAATTGCATACTTTACTTAATCTGGTTCTGCCGGTATGATACGCAAGTTGAGAATTGGTTGTGCTCGTGAAAGATCGATGGATTTTTTTTATTTTAGATTTTCCTGCTCAGAGTCTTCCTTATAAAGGGAGAAAAGGGAATGTGTGGCATACGCATTGTAGACTTATTGAATGTAATTGCATTCAATATGAATCGCGATTGAATAAATAAGGGAATTCAATCAACATCTCAATCAGCTTTAGAAATTACACTTGACAAATGTGTAGGCATTATTTCTTAATTTTTGTATTAACCTGAAAAGTGTTCACTTTCTATTGGCTGTGACGTGGATTTGGCATGAGTGTGCCAGGATGGCGTATTCAGGCCAAATTCACATAACATTTTACAGCCGACCAGTGGTCACTTTCCCCTCGTTCAAAGAGCAAGGACGTTCCGAGATTTTTTGGTAAGCTGCGAGGGCGTTCTTGCGTTGAAAAAAACGTTCTAACATTGCGGGAACATCTTCGTGCACCTTGGAAATGGGCTCTAAGATATCTTCCGAATCCGGTAAGCCATTACAATGGAAAACTACGTAGAGGCCGTCGTGATGTTCTTCCAGGCGCATCAGGCGTTGAACTTTCATACGGACTGTAAGAAATTGGAAATTACTGCGTCCGTGTTAAGCGTAAGGTAGTGGTAGAACTTGAGCCTGCTCGCGTGTAGCTCTTCAGCTTCTCCGGTTTGTAAATCCTCGATCAGGTAGATGTAGTCTTTTACCTTGCACAGGAAATGTCGTGGTCCGCGCCTACGAAGAGCAAGTTTATAGCCGGCGAAGAAGTCTTCTATTGAGACAAGAACGAAATCTCCTTCCGTGAAATTCTGCAATGTTCCACTTAAGGCATTTTTCCTTCTGTGGCGCCGTTCTTCTGGAGAGTATCCTGGACGATAGGATGCAGTTCAGCCACACGGTTCTTGACTGTGCTGATATTCAGCAGCCTTTCCACCTTGCATACATGAACGGTTACCGTTTTAGTCGTAGAACTTTGAAGAAAGGTTGCAGTTGGCACCGTTGGTTCGCGTCCCGTAAAAGCCATAATCGGTAAAATATTACCACGTTGAGGAGACGTGGCGCTATTACGCGCACTCTCTACTAGCGGTAGAATATCTGGCCATTCGGTAAGCCCTATCTGGAGTCCCGATAAAACGTATCGCATCACGGGAAGTAGCTCACGTCCAAGTCGTTCAACGGCTCCGTTGCATCATGGAATGTACGGCAGCGTGAAATGGTGCGGAACCTTGAGTCCTTTTACGATTAGGCGAACCGTTTCATTCCGGAAGTGCGTAGGCCAGTCAGACATAAACCCATTCGGTACACCCAACGCGCTGCACAAGCCGATTGATTCTAAGGCAGTGTTCTCAGCAGATGTATCCGGAAACTGGAAAAAAGTGATAATTGGAATGGTCACCTCTAAGAACCAGGACGTATTTGCACCATCTTGAGTCGGTTCAAGTCCGATGTAGTCAAACTGTAGCAGGTCATTAGGACCTGTACCATGTACAGCCGGACTGAATGGGCGGGAACTGTTCCCTTTCAATTGTCAATAGACAATGGATGCAAGCCTGAATGAAGGTCTGGATGTCAGCTGCCATGGTAGACCAGAAGTAGTATTTCCGTAGAACGCGTTGGGTACAATCGCAGCCTCGATGGTTAGAGGGACCAGTATGAAAGATTATGCACAAAGGAACTTGCAGATCCGAATACCGGTCTGGAATCCATAACTCACCGGCGGGGTTCCGCCAGAGTCCATTGGAAATTTCCAAGTTGGGCGGCATTTGTGCTTCAGCCGTAGACTGGGCATCCGAAGTAGCAGTTGAAGGCGGCCGGACAAAAGCCGTAGCGGAAGATGAAGGAAGTTCCGGAAGTTGGAAAATTCGAAGTGATGCCGGTGGCGCAGACCAATGTTCCAGAAGATGAGCCCAAAAGTTGTCCATTCCCTTGATCTGAAAACAGGTGCAACTATATACCGATAACCGGGCTGTTAATTGGAGGACTTTTTGTAGCGTAGTCTGGTTCATGTCTGGCATTACCAACAGCGGATCAGACAGAAAAATCAAGTTGTTGTGATCCGTAAATAGGTGAGACCCTTCCGGCGTGGCAACAATCCAGTACATCCTGGGGAAGGGCGACAGGATAGCGTAGGAATCTTTTTTTGAGGAAGGCACAAACGGATTGCACGGTATTAAATCGCCCAGATACGAAAGAGAGATGTTCGTCTCTCTGCTCTGCGTGGGCATGTTTTAGGCCGTAGTACGGAACCTGCACACGATACCAGACCAAATGGAATCCGAAGCATCTGTATAGACTCACATGCGTTTTTACGGATCTCGGTGTAACAGTGTGACTTGTTTTACAAGGGCATTCTTGCAGTTTCCGAAAGATTCGGTTTCGGATTTTCCCAGCCCAATTTGGAGAGTTCGTACCGGGAAACGGAAACTCTCGTATGTTTACTGGAAGTTTCGTAAAATTTTCCATAAAGTAATGAAGTTATGGAGCGGTCTGATGAGATCCGTAAACTTCGGTACTTCCACTTATGACCCACTGTAGGGCAAAGACAAATTGCTGCCAGTGCGCACCGGTTGACGAAACCTCCGACATAGAACTTGAAGTTCCATGTTCAGTAAACCATCAAGGCGTCTTGGATCGTACAGTATACCTGATTCAGATATTAATCTGCCGCCCCAGCGGATGATCCTAGAAAACAGGATGCATTTTCCTGGATGCAATTTTACGTTGTGCAGTCCGAAAATGGAGCATATCTTGCACTGAACGCAGAATTCTGGAAACCGTTTTGTCGTGCAGAAGGATATCGTCTAGCCATACGAGTAGCTTTTTCCGTAAACCGGTTGAGATAACTTCTGCCAGCGCTGAATGAAGATGCGCGACAGCACATCGCCAGTCAGCGTTGGTCGTACCATGCAACACCCGAGTGGGGGAAAATATTCCATTATAAAGCATTGGAGGTTCCGGGAATTCGGTTTTTGATCCAATTGCCATCACCCCTGCGAGAAGTCAAACGTAGCGAAATACCGGGAATCAGATAACTTGCCGAGCTCGTGCTTGATGTTCGGCATGGGAAACTGATGTTTTACCGTGAATCGGTTAACCGGATGTAAGTCTATCGTAAACGGGAATTTCGTAGGACAGGTTTTCGGGACCAGAAGTGGAGCGCACGCCCACGTATGGTTCGGGTACGCCACACCGTGATGTACCAGTTTATACATCATGTCGGTGAGGAAATCTTGCTGTTCCTTGCTGTAATTTAGGAGTCGGACTTTGACAGGATGGGGTATCGGAAGTCAGGTTAATCCGCCGCGAGTGGAGCTTGGCTGTCGGACCGGATGAGAAAGAAGTCCGAAAAACGTCACGGTGTTCATCCACGTTTTTTTCCAATTTATTGGCGTCCTGCTTGGTTAAACCATTGTCTCGAGTTACCCGCTTCAGGTTTCCAATCTAGGTGATGATATCACTGTGCTGCTCGGAATGAATGGGATCGAGCAGCAACCGGTCAGGAAACGGGTTTTCTTCCATATGCGAGGTGTAAACATTGACACGGGTCTGTCTTTCCGGATTTAGGTTTTGCCCTTGGCCGGATATTCGGAAATCACCCTATTGAGGCGGGCGCACATCACGTCTGTGTTTTCGGAAATAAAATTCCCATTTCAAATGGCGCAGTTGGGGCCAAAACCCACATACACTGTACAGTTCATCGATTTGAAGGTAAGAAGTGTATATTTGAGCAATCTGCAGTATCTGTAGATTTTTTGTATGACACATTTGTGGCCCCTGCACAATTTGTAGATAATTTGTATGAGACTGCTGGGATATATCCCTAGACGATTATTGACATATGCAAATTGTTCCATTCAATTTAATTGGGCAATGTGCAACGCACTGTATGCAATGATGATATCGTCAATTGTGCACAAGCTTTCAGTTGGACGGAATTCCTCTGTACATTCTGTAAGCCGAATACGTCAATAATATGTACTGCCTTTTCATTCGCCGAACTCGTCGTCACAAGTTTCAAGTCGACTAATGCCATAATGGTCTTCGTGATTCAGTCGAACTCGTCTACTTCAAGATGTAAGTCGAGTGCGACAACTTGCCAATATGGCAATAGCCTTGCATGTAGTTTGTTCTACGAGAGACGACTCCGCATAATTAGAACGAAGCTGCCGCTATATTTTCGTTTATAAAGACAATTTCGTCACTCGTTCAGAGTCGAAATCGGCATCATCTCTCAAAAGTCATTTTTTCCCTTTCAGGTTATGAGCCCAGGACCTTCGCTAGCTCAACACACGTAGAAAACTTCTGAACCATCGAACCACCGCAGTACCGCAATTTCATCATGAGTGATCAAGACAAGATCCAAATTCATCCGCTCGATGACCGCAGTGACTACGCACTGTGGAGCATTCGCGATGTTGCAATTATCGACGACCAGGGCCTCACCGACACTATTGACCACGAGACTACCAGAGCTTCCAGCGATGACGTTAACCGCCAGATTGGGTACATCTTCGTCTCGACGTTAAGCGATCAAGCCTTCCGCGTTGTTTGCGCCAAATATCTGGTATCTAGCCCAGATGTTTGCAAAACTAGACATACGTTGCGACTCGAAGTCGACCGCGACGCGAATCGCCAAGATGTAGGAAATCGTCTCTACGCGATACTCAAGCTTCCGTGAGGACATGTCGGTCCACGTTAATTGCATGCCCGGACTCGTTGAGCAACTCAGAAGTATCGGTACGACCCTTGACGACTCTCTCGCCATCGGGATTTTGGTGGCATCTATCGAAGTAGCCGATCTACTTCCCGTCACCGCTTCGATCAAGAAGCTTGCCGACTTCGACATCAGTTGGGAAGAAGTCGCCAATCGCCTCATCGAAGATGCGAAGAAGATATCGGCAGGTCCTGGATTTTCGGCACGTGCAAACGCCGCAGTCGCCACTTGTCAAATATGCCAGAAGACAAATCATCGTACCTACAGTTGCTTCCTCAACCAGATGAGCCGTAATTTAGAGCTAGACATTTCCGCCGATTCCGTCAAAAGAATCCTCTAGGGCAATCCGAATGAGTTAAATAAGAATCTTCGGAAACCCCGGCAGGGTTATCGCAATCTGACGAAAAAGGGCGAGGAGCGTGCCGCCCTGGCACGTCATGACGACGTCAACAACGGACGCAAAGCCGACAGGTTGATGATAGACAGCGGCACCAAGTCCCACATCACGCCGCATGCTGCGACTGTACAAGACAAAACTGTTCGAGATGTGTCGATCACTCTCGTCGACGACTCTACAGTACGCTCCAGTCATTTAAGTGTGCGCAAGGTCAGATTCCGATGCAACAAAGGTGTGCAGAAGGTCAGTCTTTCAGAGACGCTAGTCATTCTCGACGCCGGTGTGAGCCTGCTATCGGTGCCTGCGCTGACGCAAAAAGACGTTAGTACCTTTTTCATGCTTGGTTTTGGCGTGCATTACGACCTACGTGACGACTTTACCATCCTAGGATACGGCGAAGAAGACAACGATGGCCTCTTCTATATTCTAGATGACGGATCTACGAATCCGCCTTCGACATCGACTATTAAGGGCAAGAAAGTCAAAGAAATGATGGAAGCAGTTGTGCGCCAGGCCAAGTCGATGTACGACCGAACAGCACTCGATAAGCGACAAGTTTCTGGTCATATTGACAATTCCGATGAACCTGAAAAATTTGCGGAAACCAAAGATCCGTGCCACGACTCCACCTTCAGTTCCGTCGAATATTCGTCTACAGGTCAAAGTGATAAAGTTGAGCAGAAGAAAATTGATGAGGACACTGTCAAGACTTTGCATCTCCGACTAGGACACGCGTTGCCTGTCAAAGCCGTTCGTCGATGTCTTCGTCAAAGGCTTCTACACTATGTGAAATGTTCGACTGCCGACTGCGAAACCTACGTCAAAGGCAAGTTCAGTCGGCGTTTCGACGGTTCGTTGACGAAATCTAGTGAGATTGGTACGCTCCATGTAGACACTAAAGGTCAACTCGAAGTGCCGACAGTCGACGATCATCTCTACTTCGTCCCAATAGTCGAATAATCGACACGTTTCGTCACAATGCATCCAATCAAGTCGAATGACGACGCTGCCGGCAAGGTGATTCGCTTCGTGAAATATTTTGAGAAGAAAACCAGTCGTCCCGTCAAGAAGATTCATGCTGATGGAGGGACCGAATTCCGTCGCGCATTCGACTACTTCAAAAACGAAGGTGTCGACATCTCCATCAAAGCGGCATACACGACCGAGTTAAACGGACTCGCCGAGCGTATGCACAAGACTATAATCGACTGCGCTCGCACTTGCTTACAGCAAGCCAAGTTGCCTTCAAACTTTCGGCATTTCGCTGTACGACACGTTTCCGAATGTCAAAATTTCGTCCGCCACTCTATTACCAAGATGGTACCGTTGGAGGCACTTTTCAGTCTGTCCCAGTCAGATCTAAGTTGAATCCGTCCATTAGGTTGTCGCATGCTGCTTCGACCAGTGTAGAAGAAACTTCCGACGTTTAGCGTTCACCTCAAAGAAGGTGTATGTATATATCATGATGGCGGTGGCGTTTATCAAGTGCTGATAGAAGACAAAGTTGTTGGAACGAAACACGTCAAAGCGCTTGAAACGACTTTCTATGGTGTGCCGTCTACCACTGGAGTGATTGGCGATATAGACAATCAACACAAAGAAGTAGAAGTGCTACTAGACGTTGACGACGATTCTAAGAATTCACTGTATGATGCAAGCGATAAGCAAGTTCATCATGCGGAGTTGACATACGTTCCTTCCAAGCCGATTGAATTTGGCGAAGACGACAAAGAAAGCGATCAAGCGGACGATTCCGACGAAACCGACGAACACGGCACACGAAACCAACCTCCCGGTTCATACAGTCTGAGAACACGTCGCAATGTCGACTAAAGCTGTACGGACAAGATGGAAATAGTTGCTGACACTGACGAACCGAAATTTTCATTTGCGCTCAAGTCGGCAGAACGCGACAAGTGGATTTCATCCATCAAAGAAGAATTCGAAATCATTCAAGTTGATAAGACCTGGGCTGATAATCTTCCTTCCCGTCCACCGCCAAGCGCCGAAGTTCTGCCGTCTCGGATCGTTCTCCGAATTAAGCCAGACACCCACCGCAATGTGGCACGATATAAGGCGCGTCCAGTCGTCTAAGAAAATTTCCAATCCGACGTTGGCGACTACACGGAGTTATATGCTCCGGTCTCATGCATCGAACTCGTCAGATTAATGCTCGCAGTCTTGATACGCAAAGGATTCGCAGTCGACCAATTCGACATTAAGGTTGCATTTCTACAAGCACATTTGCCGAAATCCGACAACATTGGGGTAAGGATGCCTCATATTCCTGGTATTTAGATTGCCGACGGTCGCCTCATGAAACCCCTGAAGACGCTGTACGGTTTACGTCAAGCCCCCAAATTATGGTACAGCATCTGTCAGAAGTTCTCGCCAAAGCCAGTTTCCGACGAGCAAAGTACAGTGATTGTCTGTTCGTTGGCGGCTCTAAGTCGAATCCCGTCTACATCGTAGCATATGTTGACTACTTACTTGTTATTGGCAAACCATCTGACGTTAACGATGCTAAGATCAAGATTGACAAGCATTTGACAATTTTCGACCTCGACCCCTGCAGCCATTTTCTCGATATAAAGATTGAACGACGTCCCGACAGCCTCCTCCTCTCCCAAGCCGCATACGCCCAACGCGTCATCGACATGGCCTGTATGACGGACTGTAAGCCGACGAATACGCCTCTTCCGCTTGCACATCCTCTCTACCGCGAGCGGTTATCTGCAACCGACACTGAACTACAGGAGATGCCAACCTAGCCTTTCAGACAGGTCCTGGATTCACTGATATATTTATCAACCTGGAACCGGCCGGATATTTCTACCGCGGTGCCGATGCTCGACAAGTTTCAGGCGGACCGACGCCGAAGGACTGCAAAGCTATCACGTACCTCCTTCGGTACATAAAAGGTACAGTCAATTTTGGCATTATCATTCCGATAAAATTCGACTCGCAAGGACTTACGGCCTGGAACGACGCCGATTGGACACGCGACGAATCTAAGCGACGATCTCGTTCTGGTATAGTTATACTGTACCATGATGCGCCAGTCGTCTGGATCTCCAAGCTTCAGACAGCTACTGCGATGTCGACGGCTGAAGCGGAGTTTTCTGCATTGTCGTTTCCGTTCTAGAAGATGTCTGGTTTCGCAATCGCCTTGACGAAATCGGATGTACGGAAGAATCAAAAACTCGAGTTATGAAAGACAAACTTGGTGCCATAAGCTGGAGACAACACGCCCAAGGACTATGCAGAGTTCAAAACGTCGGTCTACGCTAGCACTACGTTCGTGGCGTCGTCGAAGATGGTTCAATTCATGTCGAATACACGCCAATTGAAAAGAATAAGGCAAACTCTTTGACCAAGATACTCGGTAAGGAGATGCATGAAGTTCATCGACAGTACTAAGTCCAATAAGTGAAGAACAAGTCGGCGAGAGGGGGTGTTGGGATATATCTCTAGACAATTATCGACATATGAAAATTGTTCCATGCAATTTAATTGGCCAATGTGCAACGCACTGTATGCAATGATGATATCGTCAATTGTGCACAAGCTTTCAATTGGACGGAATTCCTCTGTACATTCTGTAAGCCGAATACGTCAATAATATGTACTGCCTTTTCATTCGCCGAACTCG
>JAULBU010014678.1:0-21684 GCA_032358235.1 Odonthalia washingtoniensis | reverse complement strand
AGAAGAGAACAGTGGTGAAATTATCATTGGTTGAGAAATTAATATTGACAATAATATTATTGGTGAAAATAATATAGACAATAATATTATTGGAGAATATAAAAGGAAAATAGAAATAAAAGGTGCAGCACTTCCTTGGAAAGATGTAACGCAGGAGGAAGAAATAATTTAGTGTAAAGGAGAAGTCAGAGCATCTGATGGAGCGAACAAAAAAGCAAATGGAAAAATAGACGAAAAAAACAGTTATGGAAAAATTTTTCATGAACGGAGTAAAATAATTAATAAACTAAAAACACACATTATGAACGCATTTAATTTTACATGGTAGCGTAGCATAAGATGTTGATCTGGTGAAACGGAACAGAAGACGGTTTAAGTGGCTCCTATCTTGGTAGGTTCTATTCCTGGTTCTGGAATGGTTGCAGTTTCTAAATGTATTCAGAAAGTCGCTAATTGCGCAGCCTCCCGTTCGATAACGTGTAATGATCAGAACAATTTAATGAAGATGTATGATAATGTATTGCAGTAACGTGCACGATTTGGAGCGTTCAAAAAACAAAACCTTGCTGAAATAGATTTGATAAATGACTTGCAGGACTATTCATTTATTGAATAAGAGGAAAGAGAGGGAGAAATCGCTGAAGTCAACAAGAAGAGAGATAAGAAGTCTGAATCTGATGATAATTTTGATGCGATCATAATTTATCAAGTTATCAATGAATCTGAATATAAACTTAATTACGTTGATGACATATGAGTAATACGAATGAGATGAATGACAAGAAAGGGGGGAGGAGTTCGAAAATTCACCGTGCGACAATGAACCGAAATAGCGGATTTGGTGTGAATACAGCAACAATAGTAATGATCACGATGACGCTGTCATCACATTTAGTGATGAAGGTATTGTTAGAAATAGTACTGTGAATCACTCATCACTTGTAGGTTCTTCCAAGGATAGTTTGAAAACAGTGCCCGGTGCGTCAGGGCCACAATTTCTACTAGGTGGTGTAGTTGATGGATTACTCCACCTGAAAATTACGAATAGTTCGAACAGTACGTTCACCGTAGATAAACCAATGATGAATGATATTGCTCCAAAAAGTCGAAATGTAACACTTCGGATAACAAGTCGGATGGGTCAACGGCAGATTCTCCCTTTTTGTTCAGATGCCAAAGACTTTGTTGATGATAGTGAAATGTTAATGGACGTTCCTTTCTATGGGATAGTACAAGGAAGTGGAAGTTTTTAAAGATGGAAAGGAAATATGTCAGAGGAAACGCGAAAAGCGAAAACGAATGATGAAAATCAAAAAAATCAAAAATGAAAGCAACAAAGCAGAAATTGTTTCAAACGCACCACATATTGTACCATCATCATATTTCAACAACAAAATCTAAACAAGCAACAAACCGGGAAAAGTTTTAAAGGTGACACATATTGCACCACCATTATCTGTCAACAACACCAGAGAAATTACAGCAAACACGAGTTTAAGTACACCTAAATCATTGAGATAGCGGAACAGAAATGTCACAAAAACAATAAAACCGATCACGTTAACGACATCACCATCAGAAGACTTTAGGAGCTCTCCTGGAAAACTGCGTATTAAAATATTTTCAAACTCACTTACTATAGTGGAATAACCACTACAGGCGGTGGATGTCGAGACACGTTTTAAAGTACTACAGTAACGTACCAGTGGAGGTAAGTTCGTCTGTGTACAGTGCTGGGAAAATCCACTGAATATTTAATTTTGAGTACAGTTGTCAGATTCCGAAATCGTACATCATATCTGGAAAATCGGTGGTGTTTGATCAACAGGTGCATTGGATTTTTTTTAATATTATTACCTTTTTTTGGAATTCTACTTTATCCCTATTGCCGTATTATTGATATTCAATATTAACTGACGATGTGTATTAGAACCAGGACGAGTGCCGCTCGAAGGTCTGTTCCACGGTTGGTGACTACTGTCCCCAAATATAGAAGTGATGCATACTTTTGGAATCGTAAAGCTAAGAAGATTTCAAACATACATTTTTCGAAGGGATTGGACATATAATTGTGGAGTTATTGTGGAAAGAGACCAAAAAAAATAACGAAAAGTGAATCATTTTTTACATTCGTGAAGAATTTTCCCGAAAAAAATTAATTTTTTTGCTACGTGTATTGATAAAATTTGTATATAGACAATAGACACGAAGGGGTTGTCCTTTTGTACGAACGCGAGATGTGTCTTGGTCAGAACGCGATATGGAACGCCCAATTTCACAAATGTATGGTATTCCTGAAATTGTAACAAACTGTCACAAATACAACAGAAAATGACATAAACGTGTAATAAAAATTTACACTGTACGTATCCTAAATAGGAACTACCGGGGATGATTATGTGTGTGGTGGCCTAAAACAAAAAGAAAGTCGTGATTGCACGTCCACACAATTTTCTGTGAAAAATGTTTACTATTGCGGACGGATTTTGAAGAAAAGGAAACCATACCTAATGAAAACATTTGTAATAATAACAAATAGCACTAAACAACCTAACGAAGGTTATCAACGGATACAAAAGTTCACAAAACTCAGAACGTGTTCAACATTATAATATGTTCCCGTAACATATTTTTTGTCACGCATGTACATCCTGTCATGATGTGGTGTTTCCTCGTTAATCTCCTATTACTCTCATCCAAACTTTTCAATTTATACATATTTTTATTCAACATTTGCATATATATATATTTGCTCTATAGTGCACTATAGTTTTAAATCTCAATGGCATAGAGAATTAAAACCTGAAAATATATTATGTGTAAATGATTCATGGTCCCATGAACACATTCTTGACTGATCGTTCATTTAATAAAGTAATTAAAGAATCTCCTAGTTGTTTTGCTGTAATTCTTTGAGAAGTATCAAATTCGAAGCATTTTACAAAGCTTTATCTATTCTATTATCTTATATATGGTTAAATCATCCTCAAGACATTACCAAACCACCTTCAATAAAAAATAGTTTCGAATATTCACCAGCAATATTAATATTATTATTTTAGAGTATTAAACAAGATAACATTTAAAAAGATTTCACAAACCTTACATGATAAAAAACAATACAAAAATACTGCATCTTTTAATTTAATATGTGGACAGTGCGGTATCAGTTTAACTGGTAAGAAACATGCGTTGGAACATGCTAAAGTCATAGGTCATACTAAATTCTATGAAAGTTAAATATTAAAGTTTTTGAACAATGGCACACCACTTCTGATGATTGAAATATGGCTTTCTTGTTTTTATTAGGGTATTTCCGATAATTCTTCATCTAATTCTGCCTTACGATAAACATGATAAAATCTTTAGTGTACTTGATGCCAATCATCTAAAAAACGTTTCTATGAACCATCATTGCCAGATTATGTTTCACCAGCTTGTATATTTGGACAAAGTTTGTTAACAAAACGTTTTATGAAAATTTTATCACGTACTAAAACATCCATCTCAACTAAAAGAGTTTGAATTAATACATATTTTATATGTTGACGTTGATGGTAAAGTGGATGTTGATGATGATTTAGATGAAGATCCTGATGATGATGATGATGATGACGATGATGATGATATTGATGTTGATGTACATGCAGATGTTGATGTTGATGTGGAAGCTGATTATGATTTAGATGTTGATGGTGATGATGATATTCATTTTGATGTACATGTAGATGTTGGAGCCAATTCACGTTCTGGTGAATCTTTAGAGTTTGGATTCACTTTTACATGTCCAGTACCACCACCTGAAGTAGGAATTTTTGGTAATGATGATGATGCATTTCGCTTGCCAAATTATCATTTAGTGTTCCATTTCCGTTCGGTATAATTCCATTAGATGTTGATGATGGTCTAGCTGCAAAAGAGTTAGTAATTCATCAAAATATGCCAATAAATTCATACGTATTGTGGGTTTGCTCCGTCATTAAATTCGAAATCGCCCCCAAAAATTCATCTTTAAATTCTCCAGTACCCCAAACCCTAGCCGTTTAATGAATCCCCGCCGCTAAAGTTGCGCTAGTTTCAACATACGTATCAGATAATAATTCATGAACAAAACCGCTTTTTTTTGAGGTCGTATCTCCCCACACACGAGAGAAACGGCAGAAATATCCAATAATTCTAGCAGCCAATATTCTAGATTCAACGATACTACTTGATGCACAATCAACAGTTGAAAGACAACTAAAGATAAAAGATCTTCTCTTTTAACGTGTAGTAACATCATTGGTAATATTTCTCCGCATACATCCAATACATCGCCACTTTCGCGCATTTGAATGATTCTTAACGCTGCAATTACAGTACCTTTTGCTACCGTTTCAGAGATACGCATTTTGACAAAAATATAATGCTTCTGCAGCTTCCAATTGAACATCTTCTTTCCAACGAACAGCATCACGACTAATTTCAGAAACCATAATTTATAAAGTATCAGTGGGACGATGTTCAAGAAATTGAGGAAATTGAAATAATACTGCCAATCTTTCAAGATCAGATCCATCTGATAAAACTAAAATTTCATTAGCTACACTAGTAAGTACTTCATCTTTAAGTATTGAAAATTCAACACCAGCTGCATCAGTGTCATAGGTTGTACTTTTACTATGAGCTGTTAACTTATTTCATTGATATATTATCATGATGATTTGGTAAATATTTATAAGGTAAAGTAAATTTAAATATTAAACTAATAAATAAAATACATGATGAATGGAATGTAATTATTCTCATATGAAGTATACGAGGATGATAACTTCTATTTAGGGAAAATTCAATAATTTCTTCACTATCGTAACGAGGTAATATGTTAAATAGTTTCTTACCCACAATCAACAGGTCCCTTTTTTGTTTATGAAGCTTTTAGTGATGATTGCGATGATAGAGGTGATAGTGATGGTTAAGATGAGAAAGTAGATGAAGATAATGGCCGTTTACGAACAATTCTATGTGCGATCATGGGAAAGACAATGACACTCGATTGGAAAAGAAATGAAAAAAAATTTGCAAATCTTATTCGTCACGTGGACAGATCTAAAAACTGCAAATAAAAAGAAGTTGCAAATAATAAGTAAAATTTAAGATTTTATTCGCCACGTGGACCGATATTATTTTCCTGTATCTCTGTGTACTACTTTTATATTCCCGCCAATGCTTTTTGGGTATACACAAGTCTTTTTCTAGGCATCCATCTCAATGATATCCTTAAATCGTTTTTTATATAGTACTTTTGATTTACTGAATTTAAGAAGCGTAGAAGTTCGCTACATTTTATCAAAATGGTCCAAATTTGGACGCAGATGTCATCCAGGAGATGTTAAATCATATCAAAGAAACCCTAAAAGAATTCGTTTCTTTTCAAGATTGGTAGAACTGACTAAATATATACCACTTTTGACACCTCAAAACGTCTAAATAGTCCTTCATGACTATTTAATAAATAGTCCTTTTCGACTATTCATTGATTTTGGTCCCTTGATTTTAATGATTTTAATTATGTTCTGGTATTCTCAAGGAATTTCAGCAGTTGGTATGAATTGACCGTAATTTGCATGGCTTCTCAAAGAGTTTTCTTAACAGGCAACGCCTTCCGGGCTGCAAGATCCCTCACAGAGTGCCAGTATTAAAAGCACGAATACATGAAAGGTGGATGAGATTTGTTACATAAAGAAAACGCACACAGTTGGCATCCATTCATCGTTTGATGTCATCTCCATGAAACACCAACTTCCGGTTAGTACGAAAACACATCAGCACAAACTACATAATAAAGCTTTTTGTTGAATTTAACCGAACGATGGTACTTTTCAGTAGATAATCTAAGCAGGTTTCTGTCACCATTTTTAAATTCACCAATACGGCGTCTTTTATCCCAACCAGCAATCTTTGATCGGATTTTTTCGATATCCATTAAAGTATCACTGGCTGGTTCAATATTAATTTCCTCTTCAATACCGTACTGGCAACTAGAAATTAGTATAATCAGACTTGAATCATTCACATTTTCATATGCCACACCAGGTACAACGTCCAGTATTTGACCATAAGACTGAAGGTCACCGTCCCGCTTCCAACGTGTGACCCTGTACTTTCAGTAGACAAATAAACGGCCTCATTAATCCATTTTCTCAGTGGTTGAATTATTTCATCTACCAGAATAATTACGCAGGACAACTGTGTTGGTACCAACGGAAGATCTGTCACCTCAGTTTCAGCAATTTAAACAGCATGTTTGGCGAAAGAAAACGACGTCTCAGAAAACACATCATTAAACAACTTACCATCGTCCATAAATTCTAAGTATTCAGAATTACCGGAGGTCCCCATTTTCCAACTGTTCATCTCTATTTCCACCTCTCACTCTGCCAAATCTTCCTCGCAAACAACGACCTGCACCTCGTGAACCTCTTCGGTCACGTCCAATTGGCCCACGTAAAAATGAAAGCGAACTATTTCCTCATCTCCCTCTTTCCAGAGTTCCTGCTGGGACTGCCTGATTTATTATTTGAGCCTTACTTGTTGTAAATACTGATGAAATTGATATGGTTGTTTCTAGTGTAATTGTTGATGTTGCTGATCATGTTGTAACAATGTAGTTCGCATCACCATTGACTCCTGTAGCATCTAATAGACAATTCGGGTCACGGGCTATGCGTTGCATAGCTGACCGTTGTGATGGAGGGTTTTATTTATCACTTGAAAGATTTTAGTCCATGTTACTAGTAAGTCGTGGTTCTTTGAACATGTAAAAATATCACTATACCTTGCAGTTTGTATACCGAGATCGCACCACACGAATCTCACGTGTAGCACATGTATTATGGTCTATAGGATGATACGAATCTCGTAGCGTGTGTATTACAGGTAGAGATTGGCCCGTTATTCACTATTTTCAGTACAATGTGAGTCATTTTACCCCTCTAAATAGTCGAACAAGACTATTTAAGGGGTCATCAAAATTTTTGATTTTTGCTAAATAGTCTTTTTGGACTATTCAACCGGTTTAGGGATATGAGATCATAATTATTACCTCACAACCTTAAACACGCACTGTTTCGCAGCCAGTTCATCATCATCAAAAAAATCCAAAAATTAATACATCGCCGTTAATAAACAGACGCTTTTTTCAATATGGGGGGTATTTTTTCGTAGATGAATTACTACGTTTCCGCCGGTCTTCGAACCTGTCCTACAAAAATGCTCAGAATATAATAATATGGGGAGCCTATATTAACCTATATCAAAATTTCATTTCAAAACGACTGAGGTTCTGCAGTGACACAACTAAACTCCGTGTGACTATCATTCACATGTTATCAACGTGGTAGCAAATCCAGTCCCACATCCTGAAATAGTAGTTTTTCATATAAATAGCAACTTTTCCGGCACCTTTTTCAGGTCGTAAAAACCTACTGCTTCTTAAGTGTGAATCCATGGTAGTCTGAAGTGGGGGTAGACCTCCCGTGGGCCATTAGTAACCGTGCTCCAAAGTTTGACAATTCACGACAGTCATAGATTAGAGTAAGCTTTCTTAGACTTTTTCACGCGTCTCTTTCCATCTCTAAATCACCGAGATGTTACTTTTGAAGATTAATGACACTAAATAAATTGTCGCACGTGTACTACTTCCCTCTAATAAGGTTCTCTCATTATCCGCCTTCACTATCCACCAGCACTAATTCTCTCAACCCTTCTTTCATTTTCTCCAACTTCAAACGCAATCACTATGAAGGATCGCACGTCTTCCTTCCACGATCTTGTACATGGTACCATCTCCGCCCCGGAGTTTCACTACTCTGTTTCGAGAAGTACCACCACTATTGATGCCACGTACAAGGATGCCAAACGCAGTCAGCTTTTATAATCTCTCGTGGGCCAATACCTTGCGCGTGATGTGTCTGTCATTAAGGGTCAACTCGTCAATCACGCAGAATACACCCTCCCTCGTACTCGCTACAAGTTTGATGGTCAATGTACATACGAAGAGGCCGCCCAGTCCGTTCTTGATTGTCTTATTTAATCATGGATCGATACTCATAATTACTGAACATTAAGTCAAGCCTGTTTTCTAAATGAGTTTGGAATTTTCCATTGGTAATTACCTTACAAATGCTTTAATGAACATCGGTATCAACAATCAATTCTACGAAGCTTAGTCCGGTCTTGGCTTCCAGATAGAAGATGAAATTCCCGAGAAACGTGATACTGGTCCTCTTAATGGTAGCATCGATCGCCTGGCCACGTGTTTCATGAATTTTCTTGCCACCTTGAATTTAGTGAAGGAAAAAGGTTCAATTTTTTAGAACGTAATAAAATCTATCTCTAATAGTAATCAGCGAGAAACGTCTCCACAATAATCGTCAATTTTTATTAAATTCGAAGATCGATGAATCAACCAATACAATCATCTTCCTCCTCAACATCTCCGTCAACGACAGCATCATCAACAGAATGTGACTCAACACATGCGTCGATTGCGTGCTCTAGGATATTTTAATCAATACTAGCACCATAACTTATTCTAAAAAGCAGCATATCATCATCAAACATACTACAATCATTGAAACAAAAGTGTTATACATAAACAATGGAGCACCTTGCATCCCAGAAGCAACGTAGGCCCTCTCTCGCATCCTCAGAAAACCGTAATGATAAATGTGATAGGAAACCGGATGAATAAAGTGATAAAGGAAATGTAGAGAGAAGAAACACAGCTACTATGCAGAAGACGTGGTCAGTGGCTTAAAAGAAGAAGCAACATCCGAAATGGAATATTATTTATTCTGCACCCGTGAAATTTCCGACATTAATTCTCCGTCGTTTGAAGTTTAGGGGTAATATTGATGATGATGCTGTACTGCTTTCCATGAACAAAGATTTCGAACATGAAATGGGAAAATCTAAGGAAGATATTTAACGCAGTCGAATCAACTCAAACAAAACAATTTATTGATGATAGTGAAGGTAATACTGATATAGGCTCTCCATCAATTCCCTTCCAATCACATACAAATATTCGTAATAATATCGCACCAGAGGTTCCGCAGAAATTATCTGACATGAAGCGGATTGCAGGACCACCTCCAACAATTACTAAAACGTTTACTGGAGTGAAGGAAGTGAAGACGACAGTCTGTGTTTGGAATCGATTTCTGAAGGCAAAAATATACACAGAAAATTCCATTCCAGATCCAATCGTCGTAGACTTTCGGTTCTTGACCGACTATATATTCATTGACACAGAAATGAAAATAGCTTTTCATTTCTCCAACAGCCGATATGGATTTCCATTCAGAAGAGCGTGATATCGGGTATTGATATAAATATACTTCAGCGTGATTCTTCATTACTCTATCATCTAAAGTAAGTTAATTATAGTCATGGTGTCCACTTTTTGTTACAATTTTACATCCTTAATTAACACCTGTTCATTCTCTAACAATCTTCAACTTTTCATTGCTTTTGTTGACCATTAGAGAGCCAAAGGACGGAGTATGAGTCAGTGCGGAAATGTGAAATGAGGTGTGGGAGTGGTACTTTCAAAGATTTTTACGAAGGGATGTGGCAGTTTGTGTCTGTATCTGTCATTGAAAAAAGAAAAAAAGCATACCATGATTTGTTTCAACGTGTCTATGATTTTTGTCCAACAGATACATTATGATAATTGTCATGATACTTTAAAATTTTTGAATGTATGAAAAAATGAAACAATTTATTGATAACAACATTTTCATGAATGTATGAAAATGGAACAATTTATTGATAACAACATTTTCATGAATGTATAATATATGTGATATATGCGATGCGATATGTACGGGATGTACCGTATAAATTAAAATTAAACGTTTGATATGAATATATTTTCCCGTTTAAACTCAGATTTAGTACTTTCATGGCATCGTCGTTTCTAAGCTTTTTCGACAAATCAGTGGTTCCGAACGTTGCACAATTACAATGAAACCCATCAGAAAATTCTGCGGCTTATTACAATTTTTTATGGGTCAGGCGCCATTACAGTACCATATTTTCACAAAATATTTAATAATTTCCACCATTTTTACAGGAGCACCCCCAGGCCATCAATAAATTGGTGACTTTTTACATTATTTTGACACGCAGTGCACAATTCATACATGTCTGAAAAGCACTAGCTCAGCTCGCCCATATCCACCACCCCTATAGCTGCTCAAAATACGCTAGTGTCATCAAAACATATAGCTTTGATGTCATTTACTTCGACTCCATCTTCAGATCCAAGGTTCAATTCATCTCCTCCGCTCCCAAGTCCAGCACTGCCATGATATTTCAAGAACTCTCATAACACTCAACCTCTAGTATGAAATTTGTCATCGATGATCACACCAGTAAGAGCACCACCATTATATCCCAAGAACCCATATAATGCAATTCACTAACTGAAGAATACAAGAGAAACAGGGATCGGTGACGCCTGTGAAAATGGGACAAGAATCAAGAACTACTGCGAAAGCGAAAATGATTGCCATGAGCAAAAGTTTTCTGACATTATTTGAAATATAAATTACTTTCTGGAAACAATTATTTCTTTCCACCAAAAGCGCATGGAACTTATTGTTGACAATATTTTGAAACTTTCAAATTGAGTTTTGAAAAACATATCGACATTCCATCAAAAAAAGAACCAAAATTTTTTTTGACATTAATTGATATATTAAAATTACGCTGACAGAAATATAATACCATTCCTCCAAAACGGAACACATAATGTTTTTACTATGATTTGAAATTTTCAAATTAGTTTTACGGAAGGATAAAATAAATAAATCAAAGTGAGTGCAAAATGTTTTTGCTACTTCATTGAAATATTCAAAATGATATTGAAGATACTCAAATTCGACTCGTCAAAGCGTTTTCAATTTATTTTCAATTTCATTCTTTCAATTTTATTATATTTTAAAAAAATCTTCGGTATGAAACTATCCCAAAGCGCAACCAAAGTGGTCTTTTAAAAACCCAATGAAATTTGGGATTTGCTGACCTCAAAAAAACCGTGGGGGATTTGGGATATTTTTGGAATGAAAGATAGAGACGAGAACCGAACGCGTCCGAGTCGAAAAATCCCGAAAAACCGGACAAGCCGTACGAACCGAATGATGCTATATCCGGAATTGAAAAGTGGATGGGCATTACAAACTCATGTGATGGAAAACGCACTACCCGTCATGGAAATTGTTTCATTATGGTAAATGGTAAAGTATTTTTCATTGGTGGACGTGGTGTAACGCCCATGTAGATGTTTGACACGCTCACCAAAGAGTGAACAGATGTTTTAAATATGACAACGAAGATGCATCAGATGCGTATATGATGATGGGTTGATATATATTCCCACATCTCGGTTTGGAAGGTCCCCTTATGGAAGTGATAACAGAGACATGTGGGCGTTCAATGTGAAAACATTCAAGTTGATCAAGATGGAAGGTTTACCTGAAAATAGAGGAATTCATATTCAACATTCGAGTCTATGTTTTTACTGCAATCGTGGAGTAAATGACCCAACAAGTGTTTCAAATATCTGTGTAGACTACTATGACTTGGAAAAGAAAACCTGTATCACCAGGACTTGCCATTTTACCTGAACGACATGAGATTTATGATGTGGGTGCAGCCGTAGTCGTTTGCAAGATTTTCATTGCAGGTGGTCGGAATGGCGGAATAGAATTTCTATTTTCAGCTCTTGTCACGAGCATTTGGTGTTATTATGCGGCCAAAGAACGATGGGAGAACACGAATGCACCAATCTCTGCTGGAATGGCAGGCGCAGCAACCGGACATATGTGTGATGGTCGCATGATACCCGTTGGTGGAGAGGGACGGTTCTCGAAGACATTTGTTAATATTTTAAATGAGATCTTTTTCAATGACGCTGATCGATTATCGATCATCTCCATTCCTCTTTTTTCTTTCTTTCACCCAAAAATGAATCAGTAAAAGAAAACGAAATTTAATTACGTTGTGGAATTTTTAAGAAAATTTCATTCATAGTGTATTTCATGAAAATCCAATAAAAGTTTACATATATATTTTAATTTTTCTGCTGTAATGCTGATTTACCAAACTGAAGCTTCCAAATCAATTTTTCAAGCCAATTGAATTAAACCATGTTTTCAACGTGGCAAAAACCATCCACCGCAATGCCGACTTTCACCTTGAGACGGGGACTCGTTCTCTAGAACGAAGCAGTCGCACAACCCCTTCCTGACCACAATCAGCGATCGCGGCATGAAAACAACTTCGACAATGATTGCTAAAAATGAGAATCAATTGCAAGATATGTAATGATACGACAATGCGGTCCCACTGGCACGCTAATATTCATGTTTTGTGTCTTCGCACATGGCCGTTGCTTTTCTAACCTACTATTTTACTCAACTACGCATTTTTCGTCAAACTGAACCTCCTCCCTCGTCACCATTCCCCCTCAAAGTACATATTATTCATCTTCCATTCTTTACATCCTATTTTGTTGAACAACTTTCCTCAAAAACATGAATCTAACATATGGGATTCTCATCCTTATTGCGTGTGTCAAATTGTTCTTTTTACTCTTCCCCCTATGAAACAGCCTTCGATAAATCCATTCCCTGAATTCATGTCTGAACGGAAACGGTAAAAAGTTGAGAAGGTGAATGATGACGAAAAATTGCCCGATACGCAACAATGTTCAGCTACAACGAATGAGCCTGAGTCAACGGGAGACGAGGCGAAATAAAAATAGCAGTAGTAAGAGTACACCATCACTAAGTTGCGGCGGAAATGAAAATAATGCAAGCAATACTTCTGCCAGTACTGTGCAACACACTGGTGATAAGAAGAAACGAAAGACAGTTTCATGGGCCACAGACGATAAATTGACAGAAACACATATCATCGACACTAGGATCGAACTGACGAATACTTGCAATCCACAATTTATTCTAATCACCTTGCCATTCTCGCCTGGAACTTTCCACATGTTCCACCAGGCGATTGTGGAAAACAGAGAGAATAGTCGTATCACAGGACAGGAGAATGCATTCTTACCCCCTTCTAGCACTGATAGTGAGCCGACTGACATTGAGGACGTTTATAGATATAACAAAACAAGAACTGTTCGTGGTTATGATCTTGATAGCAGTGGTGTTATCAGCAGACTTTTCCCGATGGCAGCGTTCGAAGAGGCGAGTAAGAAGGAATACGAATGGAACAGGAGATGGTGAAACAGGTTAGTGACGAATGAAAATATAAACGATAAATGGAATGTCTTACCTCCGTAGGATGGGTGAAAATAGAGGGATGGTGAATGGCTGAGGTAATGGTGGGCTAGGGATTGAGTTGAGAAACGTCGCTGTGTCTGGAATGACTTGTGAAAATAGTAGTACAAATTTTGGTCACAGGACGGGATCCCACCGTGCTGTGACCGTGCCTTATTTTTGTTGTTTCCTTTTAGACCTCCACCGGGTGCAGGTCTAAAGGGAAACAACAATAATAGTGGGAATGGTATGGTTTTGGTATAGAAAATGGAAACCTAGTTGCTGGGGGAATGTGATGTATAGGAAAAGAGCGAGGACGCAGGTTACCACAAAGTGTACGGCAATTGTTATCGGTTATACAGACTTCTGGTGTGCTGAGGATGAACACTCGGGGAGACGGTGATGGTGATGGAGGAGATCAAGGTGCATATATGGGCGGCGGTGGACGGATTAGTAATAGTGGGATCGATGGACAGGATGGATATGCTGGAGGAGGAAATCGACCGATTATGATAGGGTGGTATGGACGATGAGCATGGCGTAATGTTATCATCATCATACCACATTAATATCAATAAAACTACTAATACTAATAATAATAATGTTATAATTGTAATAATGGTGTTACAAGAATCATAATAATGGTATAATAATAATGATAATAATGATAATAATATTCTAATAACAATATTTATTATATTGTAACATTTCATAATAAATATTATTTATGTTGTCTTTCTTGCCAAAAGTATTTGAAGGAATCCAAAATGTTGGCTAATTGATTCATATTACGAAAAACGTTTTTGAAACGTGTCACGTCGCTTCCACCCTTTGGTCATTCCATGCAATATTTTTGACATTTTCCAAAATAGTGAACCATGACGTCAAGAGCATTTTGAGCAATACTCAAACTATTTTCAGCATTTTTCCAAATATTTTGAGCATTACTTAAATTGCTATTCATATTATGATCAAAATGTTTTGGAAAATATCAAAATATTTTTGGTGCTGCCATTAAAACAGTTTGCCACATTTTGACAATAATCGAGAATTATGATCCCAAAAAGCAGCAACGTAACCTCCCAACAACTATCCAAAAACATTTTGGGAATCTCACATCAAAGATTTTTTACAATTTTTGAAAGGAGAAAATATAAAATATTTAAGAGATACCAAAAGCCACCAAAATTGTTCCCAACAATAAACAATATAATTTCATTTTTTAGTATCTTTTGAACGAAGAACTATCCCAAAATACCAAAAGTATTTTCGCCCTTTTCGAAAGCAAATATCACTGACGTTCTTCTTTAATTTTTCGCAATTTTTTGATGTGTTTTTCACAACGTCTGCAATGGCAAGTGTATACCGTCCCATTTACTGTTTGGAAAGTAAAAATGTCGATTCGATGAATCGAATCGATCGCTCGAGTGATGAATTGGACTCGGCGTTATTACATAGGAGAGGAGAGAGGATGAGAGAAACAAGAAGGGACTCGACAGTATGGCGATGAGAGAGCGATATAGATGAGAGAATTAACGACCACTACGAAGGTGATAAAGGATGGGAGAGAGCAGAATAACTAGAGGCATCACAACGCAAGAGACAAGAAGGAAGACAGGAATGAAATGACAATGAAATGATAATGGCGATGAGGCAACGATGAGGAGTCGATGAGGGATGACGCTGAAAATCGTAATGTGACGACGACGGAAATGATTGAAGAAAGAGTGTCCAGAAAAGGGGAATGATGACTCATCCAGAACAAGAAGGATGAAACATATTGAAGACCTTGTGTGGAAACCGCGGCAGAATATGTGAACGGGGTAAACATCCTGATAACACAAGACCAAGTACGCATTGTGATAAAAGGATAAAAGCGCGTGAACAGCTCGACGTTCGATACTGTATCCTATATTCGTAGAGAAACTTGCACGCAGGACAATACAACATTACTCTATAGGAAGAAGGAAACTCAGACGTGAAAAGATACACGGAACAGTTCAATATTACTATGTATACAAGAAGAAAATTACACCTGGAAATGATATACGCAATAACATACAGCATTGCCCTAAATACAGGAGGAAACTCAAACCCATGAGAAATCAACTGTACTGTATCAGGTGACACATCACCACCCCAACGCAACACACGCATGCGCATACAGAATGGAAAAGTCGAACCTGACCATTCTGTACGATATGGTGACGACTCACCACACGTGTACAAACTACATGCATGCACCACCGTTTGACCTAAGCTATAACAACTTGAATTGGAACAATGGCATTTCAATTCATTGGTTTAGAATAGCGGCCGTCCACGTTTCCACAACCGAAACTATCCTGTATCCACCTTCTTTTACTATTTCATCTCACCAATTCTAATGAACACGAAGAACAAATGAAAGATAGACGTTAGGTAAAAAGAACACACAGACACCGGGCACCAGACAAAAGATAAAACATAACAGTCAATAACGACAGGAGAAGGGAAACAGGAATCATCACACACGCCTTGATAAGATCAATCCATGAGTCAGTATCCAAGTATTCCTTACGCGTGAGATGCGTCTCGGACCACTACAGCTGCGAGAAAAGATTATAGAAGGACACTATAGTGTCCTTCTAATCGATATCTCGCGAAGGCTCATAATCGGGACAGGGCTATCCATCACACCGCCCTTCCACTGAACAGCGGATTCGAATAAAACAGCCGAAGTAGCCGCATCTCTACACTCACAATTACTTATATTTGACTTACTTTTCTCAATTAAAACAGAAAACTAGCCCTATTATAGCGACGTTTTCGACAAACCCACAATTGGACGAAGTTACAACGCATCATTTGTAGATAGAAACAAAACATTTTGTGACACTGTACTTTCAAGTATTTGTACAGTTCTAATGTTTACCTGCATGAATAGTACTTCCTCAGCGGTTTTCATTGTTCATTTGTAATTTCATTATTTCGGTCCTTTATTCGTTAACAACCAATCGTCGAACAATCTTTTCAGTCTTCACCGTATGTTTATTATACTTTCAAATTAAATTAAATCAATCTTCCTTCTCAATCAAGTTATTGGTAATATACAATTTATCGACATAACACGCCTGAATCTATTCAACATTTTTCCTAACAAAACCTAATCGCAAACACGTGTTGCACAAAAAAGTTCCAAGTCCCGAAAAATTATATTTGCAAAATTCATCATTACAAGGCTTCCCTACGGAATGCCGTTCGTGGATATTATTTTTGAATCTATGTGCAACGTATCTTCAATCAAATCAATATTTTGATCAGTCTCACTGTACTTTAACTCCACAATTGCATCTTTAACGATTACCGGTATGAATTCCAATTGGATTTGAACCTATGAAAACTGCAATTTTCGGTTAAAATCATCAAACGGTCTCGAGACCGAAGTACGTTGTATGCACCGCAGGGATGAATCGATTGAACAGTTTCATGACTGCGTACATGAATTGGGTATGTAGTTACCCAAATAATAAAAATCCTCACCAAGAGAACTTGATGGTCGTGGAAACATATTTGACATAGACATAGCAACATGTCAGTACGACTTATCTACCCTTGAAGACGATGAAGGTGTGCTAGAAAAGAGCTATGGTAAATGAAGAAACCATTGACAGTTACGACAAAGTTAGTTGTAATTAAACCAATTATTTTAAAGAACTGAAATTTGTAGATACCATGATAGAGAAAAACGGTAGATGTGGTGCGAAAATAACAAATCAATTCATACAAAAAATATATGCTATATATGACTACTAACCAAAAAATTTCCTAAAATTTCCAACGTTTAGTTCTGTCAACGTGTTCATTAGATCCGAAATGTTCATATCTTTTAAGGAAGATGGTTTTGAAGACAGGACCATGAATTTATCGTCTGGATAGCAAACAGCGTGGTACGTTAGAAATGAAATTGATCTTCTACAAATTGATCTTTCTGCAGCTCACCAACATCAATTGTACACATACAAACAAAATAAATCACAGTTACTAACACACTCAACGAATGGAAAGCTCGTGACCTCCATTGAAAAATCAACGGAACTGTCCATAAAATCAAATATTGATACATTTTTTCTATGGAAAACAAAATGCGACGACGGAGAACAATCATTTGTGGGACTGCTTCAAATGTACAGTGATAAATCCAAAACAACTTTAAAATGGTCAGCCCAAACGTTTTACCCACTTCACTTAAACCTTCTCAATTTAATCGAATGTTTGAGAAGAGAAAATATAACGTCAGGTTGTACAGTACTGGTGTACTTTCCTGTAAAAGGAAAAACTGTTAATATAACAAATTTTATGTCATCTTTCAGTGACCGCAATTTTCATATGAACATCTTACAAAACAGCATGAGTTAGTTTATGCAACAGTTCACAAACAAAGAAATGGTTGGGATTGCAATGACTACTGCAGATTGTGTACTTTGCCGTTGCCACCCAATACTTTGTTCGTGGGTTCCAGATATACTAGCAAAAAAAGATTTACTTTCAGTAATGCTTGGTGTTAAATCCAATATACCATGCTATCGATGACTAGTGAAGGCGACTGATATAGCACTGTCCACAGAAAATACATTAAGACCAACAGAACAAATAACACGTATATTGCAATCGGATAAAATAGATAACAATGAAACATGTTTACAAGAGAATTATTTAGCACTGAAATAATTGTCAATTCATTCAAAGTATTTAGCCCTTTTAAATTTTAAAAACGACAAAATACAAACTGACATGGCTATTTACAATATCTCACACTTCAAGCTAATGAATAACTTTCATCTTGTGGTCTCCAAAATGATGAAGGATTGTTTGTTTAGGCTTATAGGGCGCACGGAATTTACAACTACAGAATTGTCTCAAGACTGATATCCAAAGCCACTACGATCCTATCGTAAACTTTTAATACGTAAATTGAATTCTCTCTTGTCTGTAGTGCAGAAAAAGTCTAACGGTTCCGTCTTCACATTGATTTTTCAACCAGTGAAGATTCCAGAACACTACAAGGCTTATTTACGGAAAAGAGAGTTGCAGGAATGTTAGCAGCTAATTGTTACATGTGTGTAGATTAAGTGTCTGCCTTCCTTGAGGCCATATGTTATCGACGATGTGGACTACGTTCATCACCACAAATAACATCATGTTTCACCACCTACGTAGATATGAAATCTCTTATATTTTGAATAAACCTTCATCTGGTATGGACAGTTTCATAATTTCAAAACCTACACACAACTATCTCATCTTTCAAACACAAGGCAGTTTCACATGAATAAAAACTACAGTCCATCAGGCATTATCACAACAATGTTACATCTACTGGACCACCTCCAAAATGACATAGAAATAGTGGGAAATGGGAGGTGTTCCATAAATGAATGATAGACTGTACGTACGAAGTCATACAGAAACGAAAGGAACTTACCGTAGAAAATCTAAACAGAACCCTGTCAGCGTTGGTGAGAACGTTAAACAAATGGATCAGCGCGCATTCAAGGCTACTAGAGAATGGAAAACAAAAACAAATTCAACTAGATTAAATAAAGGACTGCAACCAAACAAGATATTTGAGGCCGTGCGGAGTGATGGTGCTCTGTGTTTGAACCACTCCTTATCCACAAAGTTTCAGAAACTTCGATCAGCATGACATTGTTGAGACTCTTCTCCAAATGACGTTGATTAAACCATGGAATCTGCACTGATTGGTCTGTATAATCGGGTTGGCGTAAATGGTATTTTACAACTAACATCTTTGCTCCACAACAAGTCAAAGAAATGGATATGTCGCCTAGTGAATTCAGACACATATCCTTGGAGTTCCCAGAATTCGCGTTCAATTCAGGTTGCGAGTGCTCAAGACTTTCGGATTGTAACATCTCTGGTACACACGTATATGCTAATAAATCGCTTTTCAGGGTAATGTAACGAATTGTGGCAAAGGATAAATTTTATTCCACCTTCGAGTAAAGATTAGATTCCATTATGATTGAATGTGAAAAAGACGGTGAAGAACCGGTTACAGACAGACACATGAATATTTGGTTTGCCAAATCACTATTATTCACACGGATACCAACACATTTTGAAGATCGGAATTCATCACCAATCAAGCCCATAGGAGGTGAAGGTGAGAAAAAAGATAGAGTTTTAGAGTTTTGTTTCGCGCAATATAGGAACTTTATTGACAAAACAACTTTCGTTCCAGGTGAAATCGATAAGGCACTTGATTGCATAAGATTATCCTGGAATAGTAAAAAAGGATAATCCGGTTTGTCGGCATCCAAAAAGGTGTATGGTTCCTGCCTGATTGATAGTATCCGAGGAAAGATTAATATCGTACCTGAATATACCGCTGTAGACGTTCTGGGAGGACAAGTTTGGAGTTGGAAGGAGTGGAAACCGTCTTTTGGTATTGAAGATGGTTGGGTTTCTCGTATATTCTATGTTAATCGGTTTTATCATGGAAAAGATATGCAATACGAGGAAACCAACAGTTTAGATGAGACAGTCGCAAGGTAAATACAATCTTCGGATTTGACAATTGCCCACATTTTTCGAAGTAGCTTTGAAAATAAAGTCTATGAAATCAATGTTTCCTTCATTACTATGTATGGTATATTCAAAGTGACTTCTAAATCACGTCGTACAGTGTCAATGGTACATTGATTTTATACACTTTCTTTTCGAAGTTACTTCGAAAATACTAATCCATGTTATCAATGTAACATTGCAAATATCCGAGGATATATACAAAATTAATTGAATATGTTCAATGTTACATCGTATTTATATGTGTTTCGATAAAATACTATGTCGACGTCAGGATTTTCAATGTCACATTAGAAATATTCGAAGTATGTAGTGAAAAATGCGAAAATTTTCAATGCGACTCCGGATTTTTCAGGCATAAGTGTACAGATATAAATACCGCAGTTTGCATCTGTAATGTAACTTTGCAGTTTTCCAAAGTACAGACTCCGAATATGCAAGTTACGCCAATGTGTCTTCGTAAACATTTTACAAAACCATGTCACTTCGCTTTTCAGGTCATCTTCAGTGTCTTTGGAAAAGAATGTTTCCTTCCATTCACCGCAGTTTTGGAATGCAAGCAAACATTCACTATTCCATTGAAATTCGTATGTACTTAATAAGGGACCTAGGACCTGAAATTGCGGTGTACGGAAGAAAAGGCAGTTCAACTAGAAAATAATCTACTTAATTCCCAGTATCGTGAATGCATGGGTCATAATCTGTTGTTTGTATATGATGCCGTAGTTTATGTGGTATGTATACTGCAGTACGTTAAATCTGCTATATGGTTTCTACCCTGCACGGTTCCTTTCATTGCAGTACAGTGTAGTTCAACTTAAAAATTATCTTCAAAACATGAATTAACGTGCAGTACAGCATCATACAAATCAGGCGTAACATGAAGAATTGTACAGTACACCATTACACAGTTTATTCAAAATATGTAGAGAGTTGTATATGTACTACACAATGGTTCTACATTTAATGTAGAACAGTGAATGATTTGCCAATCACGATTCTACGGATACAGTAGTTACGTGAATGATCTCAGTGACTTGTAAATTGATACACTGCATTTTTATGAATGTGAACTGAATCATTATCTGCAAAAAGTGCAGGAAATTCTATGCAAACTTGCTCAAAATCTGCAAATTATGTAGAGACGGGTAGTTTAACTGCATAGGAATCTACAAAAATTTAATTTTTTGTGGATGTAATCTAGGTTTGAAACAGGGAACAGGTGCAATATAGGCAAGTTCTAGTCCAGTGTATGTGCTATAAGAAGGAGAAATATTCATTAAATTATGCATTGATATGAATACATATAATGATATGGAAATTGGCATGTAATGATGTACCATATCGTTATATGCAAAACTATAAATATGAACTTACAAAGATATGATAGAATGTGTAGAGAATAGTTTAGTAAGAGTAAAAAATGAAAGGAATTGTTATTTCAATCAATCAAAAAGGAAATGAAAAATGTTCTCTGCGTCAGAGTAACAGTAGTACGGCAAGTTACAAGACCGAAATTGAAAATGGTATATACCGCATATGTGATATCAGTGATATGAAATTATGAACGACATGAATCTGTTTCTGAAATCAATTGAAAGGAAAAGGAAAACTTTTCCTTCGTTAGTACTATAAATGATAAAGTAAACAACAAAAAAATTGAAAATGCTACTTACTAAAGACATATTACGCACACCAGGTACGGGTACCATAAATGAAATATTCGGTTGTTATCCAATAAATCTTGAGATCGTAACATCATGTCTCG
>JAULBU010014667.1:0-21685 GCA_032358235.1 Odonthalia washingtoniensis | reverse complement strand
GCATCAATGTCACCGAACATGCCATAGACCTCATACCCACCCCCCACAAGGCCGGTCAAATCACCCCCGTATCGGGCAGGACCAAAGGCCAGAGAACTCGAACAAAATGAGGTTACCAAACAGCTCAAAGACGGAGTGATCGAACCTTCTTATTATGAATGGGCAGCACCTGTTCTCTTCGCGCCCAGGAAGGACGGTAAACTCCGATTTTGTATCGACTACCGGAAGCTTAATCAAGCCTTCGTGAAGGACAGCTACCCACTTCCTCGTATGGACAAGTGTATTGACTCACTTGGAGACGCCAAGATTTTTTCAACCTTGGATGCATATTCTGGCTATGGGAAAGTACGAATCAAACCAGCTGACAAACCAAAGACCGCGTTCGTATGCCACGAGGGTACGTATCAATACAACCGAATATCATTCGGGCTCACAAACGCTCCCGCAACATTTCAACGCGCGTTGGACTTCATTCTTATCAAGTACAAGTGGAAGACTTGTCTGATATACCTATAAGACGTTATTATATACTCCTCGTTTGTGGATGAACACCTCAAGAATGTGGGAAAAATATAAACTTGACTTGGAGCAGCCGGTGTCACCTTGAAAATAAAGAAGTGCCATTTCTTTACAAAGTATCGTCGAGTACCTCGGTCACGTCATCAAACCAAGTGAACTGGAAATGGATCGAACAAACAAGGAATCCATCCGTAAAGCAAAGCCACCAACGTCAAAGACTGAATTACGAACCTTCCTAGAACTGTGCAACGTTTACAGACGGTCCATACGAATATTCACTAACACAGCGTCAAAACTTAACAAACTGTTGAAGAAGTATAACCCCGACTTATTCGAACTGAATGAGGAACAACTCCAATCCTTTCACTATTTGACAGAGGCCGTTTGTATCGCACCTATACTGTCGTTACCTCAATTAAAACTCCCGTATACCGTCGATACGGACGCAAGAAACTACCAAGTAGGCTGTGCACTCGTCCAAACCCACCCGGATGGGTACGAAAACCTAACAGGTATTGGTCCCGTTCATTGAACCATGCTGAGAAGGGATATTCATCAACAGAACGAGAATGTCTCGCTGTTGTGTTTCCATACCTTCTCTACGAGAAGTTCATCTTTTAGACAGGTCATGCAGCGCTTGGATGGTTGCTAACAATTACTGACCCATCAGGCAGACTCATGCGATGGCAGTTACGACTCACTGAATTAGATTTACTCATACAATACAAAACTGGAAAGATGAACACGAAAGAATACCTCTCTCTCTAACTTGGTGTGCGACTGAATATAGGTCTGGGTAATGTCCCGTGTGTACGAGATCAGGCCGGGCATCGATACAGAAATGATACAGAAATGGATAGAGAGATACGCTTGTAGAATCTCTGGACTGTTAGTGCTTTTGTGCCAATTCCCGTGGCGGCATGATTTTGGGCAACGAGTCGAGATTTCTTCCGGAGCATATCGCCGACCTTCAAGGTCGGCGATGTGCTCTGGAAGAAATCTCGACTGGTCCTGCTTCGTCGCCGAACTTAGGAAGTTCTTAAGTTAGTTGGCGAAGCGGGACTCAAAGATCCTCGAGTTTACTGATATATTCGATTCCAAGACTGGTTTGAACGTTCCGTAGTTCATCAGGCCTTCCAGATCTACCTTCCTGGAAGACGATAATGCTTCCTCTTCGGGAGACCCTTTTCTCATTTTTATCTTTTCGGGCTTGTTGTCCAGATCCAGATCGTCTGTTGCATATTCTGCCACGAGGGAGTGGGTTACGTCTTTCGCTTCCGCTTGGGTTTCCTCGCCAGATCCTGGGGCTCCGTATCCAGCATGCATCCGTTCTTCGATAGTCTTGTTGAGGTGGTATCGTACCCAAGGTTTGACACTGGTTGACTTGAAGATCCGCCTTCCGTTCTTAAGCTGCTCCAATACTCTTTCTCCATCTATGGAAATGTAGCGAAAGGGCCCCTCCCATTTTTTGGTAGTGGTACGGTATACTAGGACAGGGGAACCAGATTTCATATCCCGAAACTTCATCGACACTTCCTTCGCCTTTGGTCTTGATGGATGTTTAAGCGCTAATTCTATGCACTTCTTAGCTTATTCCGTGCTCTCGGCCAATTTGGCTGTCTCGATAACTTGATGTCGTGCTAATTGATTTGGCGATGAAATTGTTTTGGCAAGTCGATTAAGGGCTCCAAAGACCAATATCATACGGAAAAGACCCTCCGGCCGCATGGTCGCGTTCGCGGAGTACACAGCCATCGCCAAGAAATCCCCACTCGTGTAACTGCCTCTGTTGAGCGTTTCATGTAGCTTCGTATATGCCTTTCGAAGTTGCGCGTGATAACGTTCTACAATTCCAATTGAGCCTGGACTTTTGATGGGTTCCTCTTCCATTGTTCTGCCTCCGCCTTCTGTTTCATCTTTCTGGAAGTTTATGAACTTCCTTGGTCCACGGAGAGATAGTCTGGGGGGCATGTAGGTATAGAACTATAGTTTTGCGATGAAATTCCATATCTCGCCCGTGGATTGGTTCTTAAGGAAGAAAGCTGCGGTAAAGTGAGTGATTTCATCGATAAGATGGATTACAGGCCAGTTATTAAGTAACATGGTATCGACGACGACGCGATGATTGAATAAGCACGAATTTTTAAAAATGTATCTGTGCAAATAACTCGCCAAAACTTTTCCTGCCCATAAAAAGTTTTGGTAGACCAGTAATCTCTGAGATTGTTTAGTCTTGTTATTGAAGACACAAATTCCAGTCCTACATAACCATATATTTTGTCTGTAGTAATTTATTTTGTTTCTGTAGATTGAGATCTTCTAGTCATGTTTCCATTTATCCATTATCTCACACATCTGAAATAGGCCTAATTATTTTTTAGTGTGGTACGAATTTTTCGCAGTTGCATTCTGCTACACATGCAATTTCCTTTTTTCACCCACTTCCTAATATATTTTATACTTTTGTTCAATGTTGTACACGCTGCCGTATCCAACTCCGCAATTTCAAATTCATACGAGTCGTCATCACTATCGTCAACCTCCTTCCAGCTCCCTGCTACATCTTAGTTGCACTCTAAAATGCCAAGCTTCTCGGTCATCGGACTATGATTGTTCTGAAAAACCGACCAAGGTTGGATAAATATTAGTTTGTTGATGTTGATCGGCTGCTTTTCGGAAGATCTCTGCTTTTTTTGATGAATTTCAATGATTGTCATGATTCTATTTCAGTGCCGTGTACCACATGGTACTAAAATATTACATCAATAGAGCGTTTAGGCAAGGATAAATGTGTTTAAGTTATGTTTATTTTCGGCACCGATGTATGCCACGTTGCATAAATATCCACAAAGGATGAAAGTAGCCATAATTTATTGACATATTGGGAACAAAATAGCCACATGAATGTGGTTAAAATCAGGCAAATATGGCTCCGTTTTTGCATGAATACTGGGCGTGATCACAGCAACAGCAAGTAAAAGACGAAGAAGATCAAGAACAATAAGAACAATAAGGACAATAAGAACTAGTACAACAACGACTTCAAAATGAACAACTACTACAAAAACATTTCAAATAATCAACAACAATTACAACAGCGAAACAAGCAACGGAAGCGGTACAGGTTCGATTATGCGGGGTATTTACTTCTACTAAATGCTGTCATGTCTACGGGGGAGCACGTGGCGAAGTGGGGACAATTGGATACACTGTTTGAAAAGGTGAAAAGCACGTGGTATACAGTAATGACGCAGAACGGTGTTCAATTTTGTATTGAACCGTCAAAGAAAGCAAGCTATCCTGGACCTCTTCAAACGCCTTGTATAGAAGAGGAGGGAAGTGTTGAAGGTCAACATGGCGGCGTTTGAAATATCGGAAGAGGTGACGGATGTAAAAAAACTTTTTGACAACATAATTTTGAAGGTCGATGAAGTGGAGGAGCAGCGGCGATCTGAGGGTGACATATTGCGTCAGCAGTAGGAAGTGCTGGTTGAAAGCGGTAATAACATCAGGAACATGGCAGTTGCCTTACAAGGAAACGGTGACATACAATGTGAAGTGGGGCATGTGGGGCATGTGGGGCATGATCTGTTCGATTATATGAGTGAGGGAACAGAAACAGAGTCATCAAGAAGGAAGAGACGCCGGCGACGAGTAATCTGATGATGAGATGCTGAAATCACTACGCGGGAATATGCTGCACCGTGAGAACTACGAGAATGAAAAAGTGGTACTAAAAAAACAAGAATTGGTGATGCATATGGAAAAATTGAGAGGTGAAAATGAACGATTCTATAAGTTGTTCGAATCAAACCAACGCCGTTTGGAAATCCGAACGAAGCGTCTTGAAATTGATGCAATTGAACGGAGAGACACAGCAAATGAAAGGTCTAAAGTTGTAGACTTTCTTGTTTTATTTGCCGATTGATTAAAAAAGAAATAAAATTTACCCCGTCAAGTACTCCGTTAAGCTTGGACTTGAACATTCAAAGTATGGTCCAACCTGCCCCCATTTTCCAAGCATGCTTTAAAATGTAATAAAATTGTTGATGCTATATGCAATAGCGAGATCGGTCCTTGCATCACTTTAAGAGAACGTGCGAAGTCATTGTGTGTCCACATCAGTTTCAGTTCTTTGTAGCTCCATTCGACGGCCTCCTTCACACTGCACATTTGTGTGTTGAACAGATTGGTGCTACCGTTGCCGTCGAACGGTTGGAACCAACTTGAAACAACGGGCGTAGGTCATATGCGTCATCTCAATATATATAATATTGCACGCCATTTATTTGTAGACAGTTTTGTAGTATGTCATTAATACCGCTTTTTCGGAGTAGTGTCATGTCATGATGCCTTCCCTCCTCGGGACCATACATTGAACAAACGAGACCGTCTGGCGTCGTTACTGTTTGGTAACTTAAGCATGGCATCTGTTTATGCCCAGAGTAGCACGAAATCTGGTTCTCATTTATCCCTCCCGGTCTCTCCATTCGTACTTTCGTGCAGTCAATGAAACCCACGCACTTATCCAGCGAAGCGCCCTTCGTCTTCACGCCCTCCGGATACAGTGCAGCTCTTTCTTTTATTAGTTCTGATTTTGACTCGGTTACGAGATGTCCATTCACTTCTATGAAGTGTTCCGTCGTCTTCAAAAAGATCTCGCTAAGGGAAGGACTTTTTTTTCCAAACATTTGCTCCAGGTCGAGCCAGATCGATGTACCTGACAGTCTTTTCAAGAAAATGTAGCATGCAGTCATTTTGTCACATCTGTACCATTTTCGTCCGGTCCTTCCAGCTGGTAGATTCAACAATTCAAAATTTTTTATCAGGTCTACTACTCTGAATCTAAAGTTGTACAAACATCTTTGATCAGAGTAGCAGTTTATGTTAAAGTTATATAATGAAACGGTCCTGTTATAATTGTAATGCGCCTTGCGTCCAGTTGAGCTTTCTTGTTGTGTTTTTACATCCTTATCTCACTTCAAGACTTATTGTAGATGACAACGCAGCTGCGGAATCCAACACCCTCTTTTCTGCCGGGCTCTTGTACTGCACAGACGATAGTCCATTTGTGCAACCAGTCCATCCCACCTTTATGTGTTTCCTGAATGAAAATTTTTCCCCCAATTTCTGTGTATATCAAATGTAAAGTTCTCCCCCACCTTTCTGTGTATACTGAATGGAACGTTGTCCTCCACCATTTTTTGTATAGCGTAGTATTTACACCGCTCTCTTTTGATTAAATGTTAAATTGTTACTGCCCACATTTGAGTAAATGTTAAATTGTTACCGCCAACCTTTGAGTAAATGTTGAATTGTCACCTCCCGCCTTTGTCAACAATGTGGTATTTTCGCCGCCCACCTTTCTGTATAGCTTAGTATTGCTTTCCACAGTCATTGAATCGTGAAGCGTTCATTTGTCGTCCACCGCTTTTGTCATCCACGGAGAAAACTAAGTCTATGCTTCTATTTGTAAAAAAGGGAAACCGAAACCGAAACACAAAGTTCGTGTTTTGTTTCAGTTTCCCGTATTTTTCAGAAATAAACTCACTCTCTGCATGGAAATAGGTATCACCATTTTTTCCTAAATTGCCATTTGCCTAAGCCTGTTGTTTAATTTTTTAACGAACTTGTTGCGTTGTTTTTTGAAACGTGTCGTTGTCGTGGGATCTTTCTTTGGTTTCGGACGATTTATTGTTTTCAGTTAGCTTTCTATTCGCGTCCCCTGTGTCCTCCCCCTTTACTAAAATTCTTCCCTTATTTCCCTTTTTCGTGTTGTGGTCGTACTTCCTACCTTCTTCTTCCCTCCTCTCTTTGTCGTATGTCCTATTTCTTGTACATTATTCGCTGGTATGAAATTGAAGAGGTTTACTCCACCGTATGGTTTGATAAACAGATTCAAACGCCCCTTTTACCTTCCCCATCCGTAAGTGGATATATCCTCTCTCTCGTTATTCCTGCTGGCTCTCGAGTTCCGGGTGTTGGATTCTATTGTAGGCCGTAATATGAATGTTATGATTGTGCAATGTCTCTCGGTTCTCTCCACTGTCCCTTCGGCTGCTCTCGCGGTCATAGTGCAGGACTATTAGCGCGTTAGGTCACTTGTGGTGCGAGCCAATGGCGATTCTGATTTCGCGATCGGCCTAGCGTGGGTCACGGGTTAGGATGACGGTTTCTTAGATTGCTGCACTTGTAGGTTTTACTACTGTGGTCTTGCTGACATCGTTTTCTGATACTCCCTCCTTATTGAATTCGGCAGTGGTGGTTAAGTCGTTGAATTTGTTGTGGTTGAGTTTCTGTTATAGTTTATTAAATCGGTAACTCGTTTCCTTTATCCATCGTCGTTTTCCGTATCAAGTCATTATATATATATATATCGGCCTGGCCTCTAAAGTTTTTTCACACATGTACTCTAAATTTGAACTGTATTAGGTTGTTCGAATCCGTATTCTAATCAATAGTAATCCCTATGTCGAGCTTTGATTTCACATGTGTCTTGGTCGTTGTATTCCTTTGTTCTGTATTCGTTATCACACTTGATACTAAGTAGATTTGTATTGCCATTCCACATTTATGTGCTTTATGTTACCGCACCCCTTTTTCCTTTATCATACCTCTTTTCCGTTATCACACCTCCGCCTGCTCCAGTGACCTTGTTTGTTGACTGTTTTATTCTAATGCCTTTATTCTCCTCTCTTTTTGTATGCTTCCTTCCTCTATTGTTCTACTTGGCCTCCCTCCTACTCATACGCCATCGCCATCGTAGCACCGTCACCTTTGTGTTTCACGGCACTCAAAGGAGTCGCTTGTAATTTTGAATTAACTGTCGTCAAAATAATAACCATAACTGTACCAAATTTCCCTCTGCCTAAACTCTTTAATGATCATTACAAAAGTGCCAAACATTCATCGCGATTTCAAGTTCCCTTTCTGCATGAAACAGTGAACGATACGGAGAAAACAATACACTATATCGTGTCGTACTCCTACACAGTCTATTCCCACCATGACATTGGTTTAACAATAAAGATATATATTTCTGAGCCAGTCACAGTACCGTATTGTTTATTTCACGTGGATGTGAAGTAAGAGATACAGTTGTCAGAACAAAAAGATTTCTCTTGTCGTTCGCCCAAAGTTGATTGACAGGCATACACAAGTCCGACACTACTCCCGTAACCCAATCACGTCACATTATTTCCCTTTTTTAATACATGTATACGTCATTTTGCACGCCGTCCCTAAAGGGTTAATAAAGGCACATCTCGCCACCGTTTCTGTGCGTGGTGTGACGAGAACAGTGCAAAGAGAGAGACCTCTCATTATTCTATCTTCACGTTCTGATGCTTCTAATACTGTTAATGGTTAAAACATGAGGAATTTGTAACGTTTAGACGTGTTTAAGTCAGACAGGAGAAAGTCTCAAAGAATAAAAGGAGTGTTAAAAAATGAAGTAAAAATAGCAGGAAAAAAAATAGATTGATAACAATAAAAATCAATTAGATAGAGTATTGGTGTTCTAATAATTATAGATTGTGTTTCTATAACTGGAAATAGGGTGGTGGAATAGCATATTGCATCTGATATGTGTATATGAATGAATATTTGCGAATAGGTTTGGTTTGCTTGATGGCCGTGATACGTAAAAATCGGCATGACTTGTTGGTTTGGAGAATATGATATGTTATCATTGGACAACTTTATGTTGTGGGATAGTGTTACAATTTTTGTGTGGTGTTGATACCTGTAGTGTTTGATAGTAGAATTTCACAAAGAAATGATGAAACAGAATTTTGCAAATATGTGCTAAATGACTTGATACTTGCGACGATAGGAGAATGTCTCACACCCTTTCGTGATTTTGATCATACTTCATTAGACAATATAGGTATCGATGTATTATTAGTTATGGATTGTAGCAGAAAGTTGCACCGTGTTGGTAATAATGGTTTCGTTAATATATTTGATATGTTGTCAGTTGTAAGAACTCGTATGAGGTTGATATGGTTTTGTATGATATGGAAATGAAGATGATGATGCTGTATATCAATGTGTTTCCTTCACTTGGTTTTGCCTGTATGTTCAATGTCAATTTCTCCATTGTAATCAACAAAAAAAGGGGTAGTTGTTAATAATTTTTTGTTGAAGCCAGATTGTAGCCTGTGTAACCAAATAGTGTCTTTAAGCACTTGTGAGTTAGCGACATATTCCGCCTCAAAAGTGCTGAGAGCAATCTTTTGTTGCTTTCTAGAGGACCTGTGTATAGGAGTTCCATATGCGGCATGAATCGAGGCTGATGTTGATCTCCGATCTTTGGACTCAGTAAAGTCTCAGTCTGATAATGATTGTAGCGATTCATGTGATGAGTTGTTGAATGATAGGCCATGTATTTCCGTGCCTTTGAGGTATCGTGTTAGATGCTGCAGTAATTTTAGATGAGTACATGTTGGTTTGTCTATGAATCTAGCGAATCTTCCTATTGCGACGGCAATGTCAATTCTCGCACTGTCTGCTAGATTGTCGTGCGTCTACCCCCTACCCTGTTGATATATTTATTATTATGTTCGGTGTTCTCTCTTTTATCCCCCTTCTTATTCGATGCTTCGCCTTATTGGTCAAGATGGCGAAGGTCTTTTTGACGGACTTTTGATCAATACGTGCTGACGTCCGATTATTCCGCCTCGTCGTTACACACGCACTATCTACCCACACCAATTAGTGTTCAAGTCCCAAGACGGGGTTTCTCGGCCTGCAGCTGTTCAATTGAGCATCAAATGTGACAACGTCTCGCGTTTCTGCAAAGTCTTGTGCGTTGTCATTAGCGCGATGGCCCCTACCTTTTAATCTGAACCGAGTGAGCGGTATGATTACCTAGTTGATGCTTACGTGTCTGTTATTCGTTTATTTGATTCTACCTCCCCTTCCTCAAGTTCGGAGTACAGATTTCTTCATGATATAAATACATGAAAAAACCGTACATCGACGGGGTGAAGTACACGGGTAGTGTCTTCAACTCTCCCCAAAACTAAGTGCCTCTGTCAATCATAAAGACGTGTGTATTACACGTAGAGGAACCCTAAACTTATTACTGTAGACTAAACTAAGCTACTGTATGTTTCTACTTCCACCGCCAAGTATCCTTTAAAGTTACTGCTGGTTGTTCAACAGCCAATGTGTAGATTCTATCATAGACGTCCAAGATACTGTAGTCCAACCCCATACTACAGTACGTATTACGCAACCTGGGTCACCGTAATGTAATCATTGGTGACTTGGCGCCAATACGTGTCGAACGATAGGCTCCTCCTTTTCGCCATGTGTAGTATTCCCCTGCCTTCTTGTCTTCCCTCCTGACTCGTATAGTTAGTTTGCGAACAAATGCTACTGCCCTCATCTCGACATAGATATCTTATATCATCTACTGTTGACATATAAAGTTCTTTCTCTTGGACGGTTTGGAGCGTATCGTCACTATTTTCATCATAGTCATGTTTGTGTGGCAGTGGAGTGGATTGAGGATTGTAGGGAGTTACTTTTATTTTTGTTGTCACTGTTCTAATTAGATTCGGTGATAAATGTATGTCTGCATTCTTTATATAATTTATTGTCCATCCAATAAACGTTGATGGCTGTCCAAGGTCTTTGACCTTGTATGTTGTGGGTAGATGTGTCAGGCATGCTTCGACATCGGAGAGATTCGGTGCTGTGACTAGGAAATCGTCTATTGTTATAGAAATAATGATGATCCCGTTAATGGTATTTTTCAAGTAGACAAATGAGTCTGCTGATGATTGGATGTAATTATCGGAAATTAAATGTGCGTGGAGGCATGCAAGGTATATTTTGCAGGCGGGTTTTGATCCATATAAATTCATACGAAGAATTGCTATGGGACATTCTGGAAATGCGTATGACCCGTCAGGGAGTTGCATTTGTTTTGCATAAACTATATGATTTTGATCATATGGATCATTTGTGAACGCTGAATAAATGTCCAAGTGATGAATTGGCTGATTGTGATATCGTGCATGAGCAAAATAGTGCTCTTGATGATGATTTCTCTGCGAAGTAAATTCATGTTTGTAGTGAACGGCTGGTTGCATTAAATCTCCACGTATGGAGCATCTTGCTTTTCGTTCAATAATTGTGCCTTCGTCTTCCGTTTTGTAGCGATAGGTCATTGTTAATGAGATGGATTTGGACGTTAGTGTTTTGGGTATGTCATTTTTGTGTATCCATTGGATCACACTGTTGTCGATTAATTGTTGAATTTCGTTGTCGTGTGTCGCTGCCCCATTCAGCGGCATCTTGATATTTTTTGTGACTGAGATAGATTTTTGGGTGGAAGAGTATCTGCTTGAATATATGTTGGTGTTTTGTAGTATTGATAAGCTTTGAATGCGGTGCCAAATACGCGCGCTGGATCAAAGGCAGGGTGGTGATGGGATGAAGTCAGGAAATCTACATGTTGATAGTTTCTATGTATCTGTGAATAGAATTGCCAGGTGGTCGGCTTGTGTGTTATATAAAAATAGAGCTGGTCTGGATCTAGTGTCAATTTTTTTGATGTTTGTGACGTAACGACTGTGCCTGTTGTGCCAAACGGTAGAAACAGGTCAGGTAATGTTTATGTCGGTTGACATGGTGATATAGGTGAGGTTTGAATTTTTGAGGGCGGCATACGATTATATTTGTATTCGGAATCCAAAATACCAAAATACCAAAAGTTAGGTGGGAGTTTTCTGTGGGCTGAAGCTGCTCCTGCATCATTGATTAGGGTACTGTTTATGTTCTCGGCACGAGAGTTGGATTGAGGTTGGTGTGGGGTGATCGCTGATTGGAGGATGACATTTGATAATAGAAAAGATGTGACATTGCAATATACGTATTCCCACGCATTTTCCGAATGGAATCTTTCTGGTAATCTATTATCAATATGGGCCATATGGTTGACGGTTTCTAGTATGATCTGGGCCAATTTTTCCCTAGATTGTATAGGCTTTGCAATAACATATCGTAATGCCCTATCAATGAAGGTCACGATGTGTAGATGCCATCTACCGGACAGGGGATTGATGGGGCCCATGGTATCGCTCGATATATGTTGGCCTGGTATTGCATCAGAAACGTGGACTGGTCTGTGGGGAGATTGGTCTTCCTTCCCATCTGTTCTGGACGAGTAGGTGAGGAAGGCGTCTGTAGGTATAGATATATTAGATATGGCAGATTATTTGTTGCTTGATATTATGGAACGTAGTAGATTCATTGGCGCATGGATAAAATCCAGATGTAGAGATAGGATAATATATCTATTGTTGGGTGATGGTATTGATGTTATGAGTGACGTGAGGAGGCGCTTGATTGTACTGAATTTCGTTTTTGCAGTGGTATTGTAATTCTGGTTGATTGGCCGCATGCTGTGTTTTAAAAATTTGTAGTGGGGGTATCATTTGTTGGTTTATTTTTTGTGTCGGTATGAGTGTGGCGCCGTTCTGATCGCATTTAATATGAAATGAGAGGTATAGGGAGGTTTTATTTTGTATGCAGAGTTATGCCATATGGTAATAGGATTTTTCATGACATGAGTGGGAATGTGTCTAGTTTTGGTGATATACGCTTTATTTTTGGTGAAAATCGCAACATTGTCGGGTTTGGTGATTTCTTAAATTGTTACTAATGTATCAGGTATGTCTTGTGTTGCAACTGCTTGCATTTTTAGATACCTGTCGGTGGATGGAATGTGTATATGTTCAGGATGCGTGATGGATGTTGATCGATTAGTCGAGGCGATGGAAGTTAGTGATGTTGTAAGTTTTTTCATTGATGGACCGGATAAAGGATTGTGCGTTCGTTGTGCGGCACTGTCGAGCAGAAACGTACCATTCGGATGCTGCGGAAAATCTTTGTCAGAAATGCAGGATGCTGGTTCATTATTGTCTTCCTCAGAAATGTATGGGTAGGGTGTATTCATTTGCATTAGTCTGGATTTATTATGTGCAGGTGAGCGGTATTGGTTGTTAGGACGACGGTTTGTTGGACGGTAATAATGTGATTGCTGATTCCGAGGATGTTTGGGATCGCGTCACGTGTCGTCAGAATGGTTGAAAATGTGACCGTATGTCGCAGCATGAAATTTGAAACATGCATTGTTACGTGTTTTTCGTGTATGGTTGGCATTTTAATTGTTATTTGGTGTGGTTTGATGAAAGGGTGGGGATGATGATTTAAAATGATGAAATTGTGGTTTATGTGGTAGTAAAAGGGACGCATGTGATTCTTCTTGCATCTTATTCTAGTTAATTGATTTGACCATCGTTTGGAGCGCTTGAATGGAGCGCGGCATATTTGACAGCCAAAGAGGGGTGAGATATGCATGTATGATGCTGTTGGAGACCTTTGATAATGAATTTCATTGACGTTGATTTATTATCAATATTAGGGAATCTGGCAGCTATCATCAGAGTCCTCAATTTGTCATGTGCTTCAAAATATTCATCGGTTGTGTCAAAATTGTTTATGAATGTGTCGAATGCCTTCATTTAGAGTGAATCATTGTCTGCTGGGGTTTGTTTGAAAAGTTTTTGTTGCACTCTATTGATTATAAGCCATGGATTATTAGGGGTTTCTGCTGTAATAACGGCTGTGGCTATATCTGGGGGATAGAGGTAAGTAATAGACTTGTGAGTGCAGTTACTTTCCTATGATCTGTTTCCTCAAATACGTATTATAGATTTTCTATGTGTGGAGTGATTTGTAGGGTCTCTGATTCGCATCGTATGGCGAGGATCCATGGCTCTATATTGTCTTTTTTGAGCGTGAGTATTGTAGGCTGGTGTGCAGGTATGGTATTAATATTTGTGATATTGTTTGTTTATATTTTCTGGCTTTTTACTCTTTGTTTGTGACAATAATAATGATTTGTTCTATGTATTATTTATAAATTGATAAAGGCATGTGATTAATATATTAGGAGTCGGTTCCAATATTGGTTAATAAAATGGGAAAGTGCTGCTTTTAGATATATATATATATATACATAATGTTCTCGTAGATGAGTTTGGTTTCTGGTATAGTCAATAATTTTGGATTGTGCCGTGAGTATGTGTAGTTAATATATATTTATATATGGCGAGGGTTTCTTCAGTTGTGTGTTAGGTAAAAGAAACCTATGGATCGGTATCAATATACAATGATGTATTGTGCACCATTTCTGCACCCTTGGGTGGGGGTTCAGAGCTGTGCAGTGAGTAAGTCGTACTTGTAACTTAGAAATGTAATGAGTTATATATTATGAAACTTATGGGATATACTGTACAGTCTGTACAATATATCTGTACAGAATATCAAAACTTGAAAATCTACAAACCGCACATTGTCACGAAGTAGACCTATGTCACAACGTTACTAATTTAGTCTTCGCCCTGATTAAAATGAATGAAAATATGACACAGATTTCGAAACATTTCGCTGAACATTTCATTGAACAAATTATAATTGATAATTACAATCTATGTGTGAGGTAAGGTATCTTAACCCTTACCCTTGTGTTTATTCGAAACGACCTGGTTCGATACGATAACCCGTATCACACTATGTGTAATTCTACTGTGTAATGCTACTGTAGGATGTTCGTGCCGACACGATGTGTCGTACTGTAGGTGACATGAGCCATGTCATGGCTTGTCTCGCTTACAGTGTCTCTTGTCCCATTCTGTCATTTCATACTATGAACTTTTTCATTTCTTCGTATGGCTTCAATTTCATCCATCTTTTTACATCGTCCTCCTTCGCAGCTTCGGATTAAACGACATGGCCAGGATCCGTCAAAATGCGACCGTTGACCTCAATTTTACTATAATTTACCATCTAGCGGTTTTGTAAACGTTTTCGACTAACCTCCATATCAATAAACTCTCCATCTACCCAAAATCAAGATCCATCTTTCTTTCGTCGCTTCAATCTAAGTTGGTTTATAAGCTGGTACTTGGATAGGATAACACATCGATTCAATTACTCATAAAAGTAGGACATATTTCATAGATGCATATCACCATCATGCTATATCTTCAGTTATGTCATGAACAAATGTATTTTATGATGTTGTATGCGTGAACGTTGAAGGACATACCCATGATTTAAGCAATTCGGCTGAGGATAAAAATGATGATAACTTATTGAATGATAATGGCATTGATAATGGCATTGATAATGGCATTGATTAATTAATAAAATGATAAAAACGATAATGATAACGATAATCAAATAATAAAAATAAGAAGAACAAAGTAATGAAACACAAAATAATGAAAGAACATAGTAATAAAAACATATAATAATAAAGAAACATAGTAATATAAACATATGGTAACAAAACACACAGTAGTAAAAAAGACTAAAACATGTAATAATAATAAAATATAGGAAAAAAATAATCATATTTATGATAAAAAGGAACTTATTATAATAATAATCACCATCATCGTTGTTGATGTTTTCGTAACCCATTTCGAAGTATCCAGAAACATGCTATGCATTTAATGATCTTTCTTTAGATGATGGGAAAGATGCTAGGTTTTTTTGTCGATGCGTGGACGAATAATTGGATATATTATGCCGACGATAGTGGTTGTGGCGCAGTCGGAAATGGCATTGGGTGGTTACATCATGAAAGTATTTATTTTTTCTGTGGATTTGGTTGGTGATGTTGATGTTGAGTGATAGTAGTAGTAATCAAATTGAAAGCATTGAGAACAATCAACAGATTAGTTCAGCAAATAATAGTAGTATAATAACACAATACAGGAACATAAAAACAAGCAACAAACACCAAACTTAATAATCACCAATTTATAACTACACCGGTCCGTAATACCAATCCATAACCAACAATTAAATTAATAACAGTAAAATAATATAATATAATAACCAACAAATAATTAATACCATATCCATAACAATAATATACATTTATACCAATATTACCAATAATAACATTACAACAACAACAACAACAACAACAACAAACACCAACCATTCATGATAATAATAAAAAACTCCAACCATTTATGACAACAACAACAACAATAACAATACAACACAATAATACAATAATATCACCACAACAACAATAACTACAATACAACACAATAATACAATAATATCACCACATAAGTAACAACCAAAATAATAACCACCACAACCACCTCCCTAATAATAAGTTAACCACCACAATTAATAATTTACTTAAATTAATAACCAATAAACACCACCACAATAATCACCACCAACACCATAATTAATAAATTAATAACCAATAACCACCACCACAATAATAAGTTGACCACCACAATAATAAACTATAACCACCACCACCACAATAGTAGGTTATCCTAAAATGTAACCACCATCATAAGTTAACCACCACTATACCAAACGCAATAATAAGCCACAATAATAAGTTTACTATCACCATAAGACCACCACCATACCAACCACAATATTAAGCCATAATAATAAGTTAACTATCACCATAAGACCACCACCATAAGTTAACTACCACCACAATAATAATAATTAATAATAACAACCACCAACCAATAATAATTAACATTAAAAACCACCAACCAATAATAATTAATATTAATAACCACCAACCAATAATAATTAATATTAATAACCACCATGAATAGCCACCACTACAATACCACCACTACAATAATTAGTAACCACCACCACAACCATTAATAACTGCCCACCAGAAATTAAGAACCACCCTCCACAACCGCCACCACAATAATATAATATTTATTAATAATATTAAAGGATCCTTAATATTAATAACCTCAACAACCACCACTACAATATTAATTATACCAATATTAATTAATTATCTACAATATCTACAATATACAATATGTTTTAATTAGAATAAAAACATCAATTATGTTTAATTGTTTTAGTATAATGGTTGTATTATAAAACAACCTTTATATAATCTTGTTAGTATAAAACATCTTTCAATTATCGTTTTATTATAAAACATCCTTTAATTATCAACAAGGAATTGCATAATGAATTGTTCATCAAAATATAATGAATTGTATAGTAATGAATTGTATAAAACAAAGATCTACAAGGAGTTGATATTAGACTCATCGTTGGCATCTGAAATATCCCAAACCGTATCCATCCATTCGCTGAACTTTGCGGGCGAGTGGATAACCTCCTTATCCTTTACAACAGATTCAGCGTACGAAATTAGATCCTCTAGGTTTGCGAATTGTGGTAAATTATCAGTCACATCATTTTTGTGTATTTCTGCATATTTCCAGTACGAGGCCTCTCCCACCATGCCTAAGTGAAGCGTAATTTCTTGATCTGACCATCCGAAAGATCTGTACCGATGTACAGATCCTCTCTTCACTGAGTGGGTGCTATATGCGCATGCATCATCTTTACTGACTCCTATATGGACAAATCTCTCACGCATCATATCCGTGAACATTTTTGCAGTGAGAGGTTCTCCATATTTAAGAAAGATACCAGCCCGAGTTGAATAAAAGTTGCAAAACACAGTACCTTCCGAAGGTCCTCTCACAATTATCCATGTCATGAGCGCAGTAAACGGATCCATTAAAATATATTTCACAATTCCGGTACCCTTTTTCCACGCTTCTACTACATAATTTTGCTCCGTTGCGCTCGATTTAATTGCCACCTTAATTATTAGAATCACTTTTTGAACCACAACAGAAACATGATCAACAGTTAGCTTAGAAAGTTCATCATAATGACAGACACATTCAATCCCAACAAGTAAATCTGCATGTAGTAGAACATCCTTTTAATCCCCATCTTCTGACCCGATCCAAAACCGATCGGCATGGGCACATATTAAATCTGCAGTCATGGAACGTGCATGAAGGGTTAGACCACACCATCGCGCTAGACAGACACGATGTGCTCGACGTAAAATGTCAATATCTGGGTTTTTAATTAGTGGGTTTCCGTGAGCTGGAAGAGCACAGCCGTGCACAGAGTATATTTCAGAGAATCATGCATGTTTGTGGCCATGATCCATATACACGAGCTTTAATCCTTGAATAATTCCCAGAATCGTGTCTGCCTTTAAGGCGTCTTTTTGGTTGTATCGTCATTTCGTTGACAGAAAATTTACAATCAAAGTGGAAGGTTTTCGGGTCACCTCGATGGGATCATCACGGTTTTGTATTCATTCCTCCAGAAGCTTCTCTCCATACGCTTTGTTTCGCTGCGGAGACTTTCCCTGGGATTCATTCACAAACACAGTTACATCTTGTATTTCATCGTCTTGTGGACAAACGAGTGTTCCTGTGTTGTTTCCTCTTCCCCTCCTGCACGAAGTCTGTTTAGTTCCGTATGATTCTGTCATCGAATATCTGTACGATTCTGATTCAATTGTTCTGATGTGAAACTGATTTGAAACCAAATGACTATTCAATACCTTTTCACATTTGATAAATAGTATGATCATCAGGATGTAAAATACAGTACACACTGAATCTTTGAAATAGAGAAGGATAATTTTTAGAACATTGTATGTAGAACAGACCTTTTATTCAATTCTCTGTAAGGGAATACGTTGCGAGGTAGTGCTTCATATAAATACATGATTTTTACAAAGATAAGTACTCCTCATTTTTTCGACGCAAAATGTAAGCTTAAAGGTGGATGTTTTCCCCTTCTATACCAATGGGTATAGTATATTTCTATAGCTTGTTCCCAGAGGAATAAAAACTTTCGCAGCGCTTCGATAAGTTAAGGTGGTACGAATAAGAGGAAGCAATTTCAGCAAGCCTTCGATACTTATCAAACGCCGGCTTGATCTATCCATGTTTCCATTCTTTAGAAGAGTAATCCGTTATGAGATTTACGCGTGATTCTTTTAATCTGTACAAATTGATGGGTACAACTCCCTTATCAGAATTCCCAAACCTCCATAACTGTATAGCGTCAATAATTCTATTTCTCAGTCCTTATATGAATTTGGACACAGCGGCACGTGTTTTTGAGTAGTAACCTGAGTCATTCATTTAGTTATCGGTAGATGTTTTTAATTTGATGTTGGCTGCTACTTAGAAGCGATCTGTCTGAATAAATTCATCGTTTGATCTGTAGCACCACTGGATAGCACCAGTTTTAAACTAGTTGAATCCGTTGTGGACGCTTTTGAAAGCGGTGGAGCTATTGAAACCATAAATGTTGATATTTCGAACAGATGAAATTGGAGGGACTGGATCCATATTTTAAACGTAGACATATCAGAAGATGATGATGTTCATTGGTTCAGTGCCCGTGTTGAAGTGCGTAGCTGCATAATTTGTTTCGATGCGATGTAAAATATATCTGCAGCTATTACATCTATCTTCCTTTCCTACAGGATACGGAATTGGTACGGAACCTTGAATCCTCTTCCAGTGCCACCACCTTGCATGGGACAACGATATCCGATGAGCTCCATAATTTTGACGGAACTAAAGTTAGGCATATTGCTGAATGCTCTGAATTTGAGCACTACCCAGGAAACGAGTGGGACAGGAGATATCCGCCCAGTTTTGGGACTACCAGTGCCAAAAACTGGACGGATATATCCTGTCGCACTCGTTTCCTTGTTTTCAAATTTTACAAGAGCCGTACACAGATGTAGAAAGTCTTCAGTAAACATATACAGCAGCATACTGAAAAGTATGATCAAAATGTTGAACTGCGCCGTGTCAATCAGGCTCAGATTGGGGTTCAGAAATATCTTTTCTGCTTTCAAAGCAGAAAAGAGAATTCTGAAAAATTTACAGATATAAGATATGTTATTTTGAGCGCTGTTCTGAACCCCCAGATAAAGGCTCTAACGATAATAATAATACCCTGATAAAATGCTATAAATAACACCAATGCTGATCTAATTTTCTCATGTAAAAATTAATATAATTAAAATTAAAAATTTATATATATATTTTTTAAAATTTATAAAATTTATAAGTTAAATTCAAGAAAATTTTTAATGAATTTAAACAAGCACAAAGGAGGGTACAAAAAATACTGTACTTTTTAAAGTTTTTACAGCAGGTAGAATACAGAATAATATTCTTTAAAAACATTAAAATTAATGAAGAATATTATCCTTCTCTAATTTTAATGTTTTTAAAATAATCACTGTCTTCAATCAATTTCAACATACATACATATTAAAATCCATTAATATTAAGGGGTATTTCTTTTATATGGGTGTGTCTGTACATCAATTGAGCGACTGCCTTAAAAATATCATGCAGTGCGATGTAATAGAGCATTACATGATTCAGAACAGACTCACTGTACTATTATAGCTTTCCATTTACGGTTTTTGTCACAGTCTTCCGATCTACTGACATCTCTGTTTCATACATACATGTATGTCTATCTAATTTTTAATTCTCACGCAGTATACATACACTTCTCACGTGGGCTTGGATGTCAGTGTTGAAAAAATTGCAAGCTTCATGGATACTACTTTCTGATGCATTCACATAATTACTATACATTTTAGTAGGGTCAGATTGCAGATAATGGATCTTGATTTTATTGGTAAAGGTACCTATGAATTAGAATAGTATGTTGTTATAATTCGTAATTATTGAATATATCCCTAATTTTTTAATGTCAAGTTAACATCACAAACGGGCCAAAATTCAAAAATAACTTTTTGGGTTTGGGAGCCTATGTCCACAGTGCAGGGATTTGCATACCACGTGCGGCTGCATAAAAGGAACGTGCGGTGAAAAATAGGATTGGAAAGAGGCTGAGGCCAACTGAAAAAATTGAAATTACGAAGATGTGGGTGTGGTGCAACGGGCATTCCCAGTTCGATTGGCCTCGGTGCTCATTATTCCTTTTTGTCACGAAGCGTGACCAATTGGCCACGTTCCTGTCACGTTTCGCCACGTTGCTCTCGAGTGGGCGAGACAAGGAAATTGATCTCCATACCACGTGTTCGATCGCCATGCAACGTATCTTTTTGACAATGGGATAATTACTTTACAGGATACAGTAATTTACTGTTTGTGATGCCCTCTATGATCCACCTACCGCCAACCGGCGGCGGGTAGGACGTACTTAAAGGGGTTTTCCCACTTCTACCTTTTGATTTTAATAAAGGCAAGCACTCTTTGGTCTGAATCTGACCCCGAACTTGCAATCCGTCATCAATAACGAAGCCCTTTCGGCTACGACAGTATTCCAACCTCGTGTGCGCGAGTCGATCAACTGCGCCTTACAAGCGTCAACACTGGTCCGACCGCATCCAAATTCGTGTTTGTTCCCTCCGCCTTACAAGCGTAACCTGGTACGGACATCATCCATTTCCTCCACACCCCTGTCATAGACAGTCGCTTGGAGACACCAACATTACGGTAGACGCCACCTAAACAACAACTCAACCCAACCCCCTCCCCTTTTGGTGGAGTGCTTTTCCATTCACGTAGACTACTGTGGAACGAGGGCCCGAACACCCTTAGTTCCGACTCCCTTCCTTCCCTCTCTTTGGGAAGTGCATTGCACTACAACCGCATCTATTAAAAAGTAATTCAAAATTTTGGCAAATAGAATAATTTTACGACAAAATTCTTTTGACACGCGTAGCATCGTTTTGGCCGTACAGTGCAATAATTTTGACATTTTCTAAAATCGTTTAACCATGACGTCAACAGCATGTTGAGCATTACTCAAAATGTTTTGGAATATATCAACATATTTTTGGCACTACCATTAAAACAATTTGGCACATTTTGACAATACTCGAGAATTATGATCCCAAAAAGCATCAAACTAACCTCCCAGAAACTACCCAAAAACATTTCGGGAATCTCACATCAAAATATTTTTGACAATTTTTGAACAGAGAAAAACATACGATATTTTTGAGCTCCAAAAGCTACCAAAAATGTTCCCAAAAAAATCAAAAGAATTTCATTTTTATGGTATCTTTTGGACAAATGAATACCCCAAAATTCCAACAGTTTTTGGACCTTTTTGAAAACGATTCACTGACGTAGGGGAGAGGCCAAAGTTGAAACCCAAAGGGTGAACTTAGGGGATATGCGCACGTCCACGGGCGGCCAGCCTCTTAGCATCTGCCTCACCAATTACACGTCAC
>JAULBU010014656.1:0-21688 GCA_032358235.1 Odonthalia washingtoniensis | reverse complement strand
ACCCGTACCTAAGTACACCGCTACGACACAACAACCGCCGGCTAACAGCCATCTATTTTGAACGAATCAACATTCGCTCCTCTCCACCATCCCATCCGTTTCAACGAATTCCGGGCGCCACCCCTACCCTTTCAACAAAACGTTTCGTTCGTTTCCCTGGCACCAAACCCGTCCCTTTAAACGAAACTATACGTTCGTTCCTGTACAGCAACCACAAAACTATACGTTCATTCGTCCCGTCCCTTTCAACGAAACTATACGTTCGTTTTTCTCGTCCCTTCCAACGAAACTATACGTTAGTTCCTCTGCCGCCACAACTAAACTATACGTTTGTTCCTCTGCCGCCACTCCGTCCCTTCATCCACTCCTATTCTGCTATGACTAACTGACATTGACTAAGTTGTCTGCTGCACCCCTGCGACTAACTACATTCCTCTTACTACCTGCAACCCTGCGACAAACGCGAATGGAGCTTAACAACAGTGATGTACAGACCACTTCAAAGGTCATTGCAAGTGGAGGGATGGAGACGTCTATAGAATTAATACGAAAGAAACGCTTATGTTTCAACGCGGCGTGGGACATTTTATTATTGAAGTCTGTCGTCTTCAATGATGCGCATATTGCACGACACGTTGAAGCCCAACAGAAATTTGAAGAAGTACTGAATCAATTTATAAATCAGATTCCAAGTGACAATTGGCTTCAAACGACGAAGCCAACGTGGAAATCATTAAATGATCGGCTGAAGAAATTGGTTGCAGATCACCGAACGGCTAGGAGGGTAAATGAAGCTGCCTCTGGTATAATAGAAATAAGGGGCTGGTATGAAGAACTACTGGACGATGCTGTATAAGCCATGTACGAAAAAGAAGAAGAAAGAAGGACGAAAAGGGAGGAGCGCACTACAATGGACAGGCACCTACAAGCAGCTGGAGATAGTATCAGAGATAGTGCAGTTGATGCAGTGGTGTTACCAAATTAAGTTGAAGTAACACCACCGTCTTCGGTTAATTAGGTTCCTAGTTCAGTGTTGAGGCGTCACGCGTTTGAATCGGACGAGTGTGATCGTCGTATGTTGGACGATCACATCCGACGGATGTCACAGTATGAAACGAAGCGGTTGAAAATTGACGAGGGAAGGATGAAATTTCAGAAAGATGCAGAGGAAAAAACGAACGATCGTCTATCGCGTGATCAGGAATGAAATGAGCGTCGTTTGAATTTGGAAGAGAGACGCTTGGAACTTACGGACCGTCGTCATGAATTGGATATCAAGGAAAGAAAAATGGGTATAAAGGATAGAAAGGAACTTTCAGGGTTTCTCCTGGATTTGAGTAAGCAATTAATAAAGTAGTGAAATTATTAGTTTGCCCATTTTTATCAAATTAGTCTGCAGTGTTCGTTTGAAAATAACGGGCTAGAGTTGGCGGATCCACACCAAAAGTACTTTGCACTTGTACTCCATGCTGCAAGAATACTTTTAAGTTCCATGCTTGGAAAATTGGGGTCATGTTGGGTCATATTTTGAATGTTCAAGTCCATGCTTGACGGAACACTTGACGGGGTAAATTTTATTTCTTTTTGAATTGGTAGGCCAATAAAGCAAGGAACGTCTACAACTTTAGACCTTTCATTTGCTACATCTCTCCGTCCAATTACATCAATTTTAAGACGCTTCTTTTCGATTTCAAAAGGGCGTTCGTTTGATTCGAACTTATAGAATCGTTCATTTTCGGCTTTCCATTTTTCTATCTCCAGCGCCAATTCTTGTTTTTTAGTACCACTTTTTCCTTCTCGTAGTTCTCATGGTGCAGTATATTCCCTCGTAGTGGTGTTAGCGTCTCATCATCAGAATCTAGTTCTGCTGATCGCTGACGTCTCTTCCTTCCTGACGACTCTGTTCCTGTTCCCTCACTCATATCATCCAACATCTCATGCCACACATGCCCCACTTCACCTGCTATGTCACCGTTCGTTTTTGGACAACTTCCATGTTCCTGATGTTATTACCGCTTTCAACCAGCACTTTATACTTCCGGCGCAATATTTTACCCTCCGATCGCCGCTGCTCCTACACCCCATGACCTCCAAAACTATGTTGTCTAACATTTTGGCCACATCCGTCATCTCCTCCGATATTCCAGACGCCGCCATGTTGACCTTCACCAATTCCCTCCTCTTCTGCACAAAGGGTTTGAAGCTGTCCAGAAAAGTTTTCCTTGACGGTTCAATACGAAAGAAAACACCATTTTGCGTCATTACTGTAAACCACGTGCTTTTCACCTTTTTCTAACAGTGTATCCAATTGTCCCAACTTCGCCACGTGTGCCCCCGTAGACATCACATCATTTAGTAGAAGTAAATCCCCTGTCGACTCGAACCTGTACTGATTCCATTACTTGTTTCGCTGTCGTAGTTGTTGTCGATTCTTTTTGTAGTTGTTCATTTTGAAGTTGTTGTTGTAGTTGTTTTCGATGTTGTACTAGTTCTTCTTTTTTATTGTCGTTTTTGTTTTTCTTGATCTTCTTGATCTTCTTGATCTTCTTGATCTTCTTCGTCTTGGAACTTGTTGCTGAGGTGGATGTGGGTCTTGTTGCTGACGTGGCTGTGATTGTTGTTGTTTTTGCGCTGTTTGTTTGTTGTTGTTCAAGTTGTTCTTGAACTTGTTGAAATTGGCATTTCGGTTACGGCGGTGGTGCAAGAGGCGTCAATGTCCCGCTTGAACTACCATTGTGACCGACAGACGGTGCGCGGGGAGACATCCGGTCCCTCACCGATGGGTCGATGACGGCAAGGGGACGAAAATGGTTTGGAGTTGATGTCATATTGGGTGACCGGGGGGATTTCTGTTTTAATAATAATTACGTACAAAATAATTCTGACGATGCCAGCCAACGGTCAGAAATTATTTTGTGTGTTTCTCACGACGGTGGCCAAACGGTCAGAAATTATTTTGAGTTATTTGGCATGGAGAGCACGCCATTCCCAGTCTTCATGCAAAAAACGGAGCCACATTTGCCTGATTTTAGCCACATTCATGTCGCTATTTGGGTCCCAATCTGTCAATAAATTATGGCTACTTTCATCCTTTATAGCTATTTATGAAACGTGGCATACACCGGTGTCTAAAATAAACATATATCAACCACATTTACCCTTGCCTAAACGCTCTTTTGACACTAAACATTTTTAGAACAACACTTCACGCCTTTTCTACAATAGTAGGCAAATTCATCAATGTTAAAGAACAAAAGAAAGGAAGCTAACCCTCACAGTTTCATACGTTCAATATATTGTTTTCAATATACTGTTTTCATAATTGCGACACATTCAAGGCGACGAACAAAATCTTTTTTGCAATGGAAACTGTCGAACATGTAATTCTGAGGGAGTTGAAGAGGAGGGAGGCGCAAGTATACGAGCTTGTGAACAGATCATGTGTAACAAGACAATTCCAGAAGAAGATTACTGATGGAATGTGTCTCACGGAAGGAACTGGATCATTGCGGAACAGTACAGTTGATGATATTTTGGTAGTAATGAAAAAATGATGAAAACATTATGTGAAAGATCCTTTTCAGGAAAAGGTATTAATTTGTAAAGGATGTTGTTGGGGGAGGAAAAACAGGAAATCAAATACAAGGAAAATGTTGTACGTTTACTGAAATGTAGCAAGAAAGGAAGTGTGAAATGAAGGATGCTGCATGCGGTTTTGAAGTCAATGATAAGCTGCATTGAAATGCATGATGTATTGGCTAAGAATAAAGAAGAAGGTGTGCGAGAATGGTGCGAGTGGACTGTAGAGGATTCTTTGACACTAGAAAGTTCAGATAACAACGACAGACTTCCGATAAAGAAAAGGAAAGAGCTAAACGGGTACGTCCGTAAGAGTATACGATTGAAAAGAATGACATTATTGAAATTGAAAAAGGTGGAAAATTTAGTCCGGGTAGAGTCGGTGATGACACAATTAATCACGCATTTATTTTCATATTTAGACCTGATCATGTGCAGATGATTTCGTGGGTATCGAAACACATAAGATTCTATGGAGGATGGGTTGAATTTCCATCTGTGGAAAGGAAATTGAGCTTGGAGTATATGTGGCGAATTTATGAAAATGAGAGAAAAACAGTGACTGTGACTCTAAATGTTTGGGCTGGAAAATGTTCATAAGAATGGCAAAGGACCTTACGAAGCGGGAACAACGGTTCAAGTCATGTATTGATTACGTGAAGAACACACTACTATATGATATATGAAAACATGTCTTCGTTGAAGAAAATTATAGTGAATGAGGTTGGAGATATTTCGAAACGCAAAATACTTCTCCTTGGTGCCGACGCTGTGACACAATATTTAAAATAATAGTTTTTCTCATCACGTCATGTCAAACGACGATGTTACTTATAGTGTAAAATATAGTTTGTTCAGAGTGAATGTGATGACGGATAATGAAGAAGGTGTTGTGTGAAGATTCACTGGCTATGGTAGGAATTCGTGACATGAGTGATTGAAACCGATCAATTAGGGCAGAGTGTCATGGACAACGTAACGGAGCTGAACGAAGGTGTACATACTGTACTCACAAAGGTGAGGAGAAAAGTGATAGCGTTCATGGGGTATCTACACAGAGCAAAACTAGAAAACGCAGAACAGTAGGATAAATGAGATATACGATGAAATCGGAAATACGGAACCAGGTACAAGGGGAATGTTGGTCCTAGACTACAAGATGAAACTGGAACCAATACAGCTTAGGGAATCATCAACCGAATTCTTCCGGAACAGAGGCTTCTCGTGGCATGACATAGCGTTGTTTTACATTTCGGATGAAGAAATGGACGTAAAAGAAATGGCTGATAAAGGTGGAGTGCTGGAGCAATTAACCGAACTGGATGAAGATATGGATCGTTGTGAAAGTGTAAACGTTAGTACCTTATTTATGGACCATATAATGGAAAACGACAGGAAACAGGATGTGTTTGGTGTTCTGAGTGTTTTAGATTCGATTTTCTATAGGGTTCAGATGGAGAAACCAAATTTCAGAAAACTCTGGGTAATATGCGACAATGCAAGTTGTTACCAGAACTACATTCTACTTGTTGTCTCAGTTCACATAGCTGCAAACAATGGATATGAAATACAAGGGATTATACAACCTATGACAGCGCGTGGGAAAAGTATTTTCGATGCACAATCTTCTGTTGCGATCTAACAAGTGCACCATTTTGTACGAGAAACAGGAACTGATATCACAACCCCTATTCATGTAATAGACGCATTGAGTTATGAAGGGGGCTGGGAATTCAGCTGTGAAATTGGTGCAGATCAACTGGCAATCGAAAGCAATGAAGAAAATTGAACGTAGTGTAAAAGGGAAAAGTTTGCTAGTCTAGGGAGATTGGGTGAGGTTAGCTGCAAGCATCTAGACTAGTAGCGTAATTGCGATGGGGTTTCCCTATTCGGGTGGTGATGAAAATGATTATGTATTTAGTGGGTTCAGGAGAAAAATAGTGAAAAATGTTATGCCTAATCATCCATGTGAAATTCCAGATAAGGACACATGAAGGGAATTGCGATACTGTTCCTGGATCAAGTAAAAATTTGGAAGGGGAGGAGAATGTTGCAAGCGATTTTATTGATCGCTATAGTGATCAAAAGCCCAAAAGTGGAATTTCCGAAATTGCCTTATTGATCAGTATATTGATCATATGGACCAAAAATTGGGTGTTGATTTTGTCATCACCACCGATTTATTTCACGTGCAAACTTGTTTCTAGAAGCAAATAATAATCGAGTATGTCCGTGCCAGTCCACAAAATGTTAATCAACAAAATCGGAAACCTGTAATTGAAGATAGACGGCGAACATAGGAAGTTTATTTGAATCAGGTTTACTCTGCAATAACCCCCTTTCAGACCACATTGTATTGCAATAACCCCCTTTCAGGTCACATTGTAATGTGCCATACAATCCCTAAATATCGACTTAACCTTACCAAATGCGAGCGCCATGCACCCAGAAAAGAACGACTTAACCGTACCAGATTTGAGCACTATCTACAATTCAATCACAAGATCTACTGCACCTTTTATCTCACATAATACCTTCATCACATCGACATAAACAAAAATTAACACTGAAACGATCAAAACATCCGTAAACAGAGCAAGCGGTATACGAGGCAAGATAAGCCGTACACGAGTGAGTAGAAGAGGTAGGGGAATTGGACTTGGAAGAGGTTGTGTAGGTGTGGTTCGGAGTGGAAGAAAGGTTGATCTTCATGATGAAGAAAATAGAAACGAATAGTTGCCAGAGGATATAACAGGATCAGAAAAAGAGATATTGATTTCGATGGCAAAAGAAAGAAAACGTAAGAGTTTGGCGTTTTTAACAGTTCAAATAGTGTTAAACTGCGTCTCTCTGTTCATGAACATCAGCAAAAGCAAGTAAGTCTTTTTACTGTGTTCTATGTGGACAAAACTCAGGGTCTTGGAGAGGTCATAGGTCTTCTCTCCTTTGTTAACTATGTTCAGTAAGTCTTTGCGTGCGAATTTATCCAGGACTCCAAAAAAGCTGTTTTCCATTATGGCATTCTCAGTCCATCCTATCCTTAAGGACTACACCGCATCTAACAGCACAATAAGAATCACTTCCAATCCAAACAACTGGAAACGACAATGATAATAACAGCGAATCGGATTAGTTGCAATAGAATAATAGAAATATCTACTGGGAATAATAAAGACGATTTAATGGTCTGAGTAGTGCTCAGGGCACAATTTTAGAATAAAAGTAGTCAATTTTTTGATCACTATAGTGATTAAAAGCCTATTTTCCGATGTTTCAAAAACCGTCTAGAGGTGCAAATGTAAACTGCTCTAGCAACTTCCATACTAATCCAAAAAAGTTGAAACTTGACACAGAGGTTACTTACCTCCTGAAGTGTATGACTGTGGTAAATATGTAAAAAAGTAATATTGACAAACTTGTACTCTACACAAAGTCATGATCACTATAGTGATCAATAAAATCAAATCAGTAATTAGGGATATATGATTATTAATTGAGTATTATTATACTCATTGTCTCACAATGAGTTTAGTGTCGAGACCAGCTTTCTGAAGGGTTTCAACGTCTGAGATATCGATGTCTGGAAAGTACTGCATGCAAAGTACACGCGTTGTTGTATATTCCGAGTATAATTCTTGAACCTTACCCAGTAAATTCCAGTGTTACGAAATTTATCTCCGAACTGTTGGCAGCTTTGAAACTCCCGTATGTTGTTGATCTCCTTATAGAGCACGAGACTACATTCTTCAAAATTGCAATTCAATCCCGTCCTAGAGAAGGTGAGAGTGCCGAGGGACGACGGCGCTGTGACGGCAGGAGAGTTGGTGCGACGAAGGTGAATACGCCAATCGTAGCCGAAGTGGGTGGGTATTTATTGGAACTGAAATTGGTTGAGGATGGGGGGAGGAGGCGGAGGTCGTTGCATAGTGCGAAAATATTATATGAAATAATATCGTTCCGTTCCGTTCCGTTAAGGTACAAAAGGGAGTAAGAAAAGTAAAAAGTAAAGCAGTTATATTGTTGTGTTGTTGTGTTGTTCGTTGATTTGGTTTGAGAGGCATCAGTGGTTGGATTATGGCTTGCATTTATGTTGACGGATGTGCCTGTCTCCGTTCTGGTTGCGGTATGTGCCATAGATGGGGGCGTGGTTGATTATTACCTTGTAACGATGTTCTAAATCGACATCAGAATGAGACGTGGGACGGGTAAATCTTTTTTATGTTCTTTCTGTCCCAACGATGCATTTTGCGATAGATAGATGTCTAAAACAACATGTGTACGGTATGTACAGCACGCACACATACCTCTCTTACTACATTCATAAAACTCCGCTGTAGTCATCTTTTACAAGTACAGTACTGACTACTTTATTGTACAGACCATGTATTACATTACACGAGACAATATACAGTGCAGCAAATATTTCAACCTTCCGTCACGGCCCTTTCAAATCAATCCGGGACCGGAGATATGATGGGAGGCGCGATACAAAACGGAACGAAAAAACGGAACAAAACGGAACGGAGCGGAAAAGCTCTGCTTCATTCAATGAACATACCATTGAAAATCATCTTTCATCTCGATGAAATGGAGTGAAGAAGGAGGATGTATTCTGCAACGGTCTAAGAAAGTTGAAATCGGTGTCTTCATGAATATTATTTCCTCATTTATGAAAATTATCAAGGTCTTCATCAGATAACTAAAGGATATCCTATACCAGGAGTGTAACGGTTCATCCGTTACATCGAGTAGAAACATGAAAATTCTGGAATAACTTTCTACCAACATATGTAGATGCAATCTATGTGCACCGGGAATACCATTTCATGAAGATGGTTCAAATTAGAGATATTTGTATGTGTTATATGCTAAGTTTTCTTATTCACATGATTGGTGATTTTCTAAATCAAACTTTCCCTTGTACATACATTAAAAAATACAAAATGGAACGGAATGGAAGGGAACGCACGGCACGCACCCACGAAACGAAACGACAGGATAGAAAACAATATAAACAAAACCGAACGACATGATACGACACGATACGATACGGTAATAGGCGTGCGTAAATAAGGAAAAGAAGAAAAAGAAGAATTTTTATCATGCATTCTGCCTAACAAAAAAGCAGCTCAATCACGCAATAAACAATAGCAATACATATTTATAACTATGGCACATCACTATTTATTCATATTCATATTCACGAAAACTGTGACATCCGTCATTTTAACAAATGTTGCCAATACACCAACATCTAATTTAGATACATATTTTCTTTTAAAATGTCTACGTGATACCTTTCTCGCTTGATTTATGATAAACATCTTCTTCTCCCATACCTCAACATGTTTCTCGTCATCCAAAAGGGGGGAATAGTTGAGTATGATAGCTACTGCATATACCATCATATTATTGTTCTTATGTATATGCTTCGATTTCCATTCAATCCCGTACAAGTAATGTTGCCGTTTATTATGATGTCGTTATCTCCTCCGAATAAAAACATTTTAACGGAATAATGCGACAGCCTCTGGCTATATTTCGTTGTAAAACAATTATACAGACTATATTCTGTTAACTCGACAGTTTATAGTCAGTAAAAGTATTTTGGTTGTATTATTGATTAAAACGAATTTCTTGTCTGACGTCAGCGTGAATGGCACCATTTCACCTGTTGGAAGTTGGAATTCATTATTTACACATATTGATTTATTCTTTGCTTTTATACCTTTCTGTATGCTTTTATATTTCACTTTTTCTACTACAAGCACTGCTGCGTCCACTCTATCATGAAATTTGATTTAAATAAAAAACAGCAATGCACAAGATCGCGACTATTGTAATTTTTACTTTAAGTGACGAAACTTCACAAAAATACAAACACTAAATGCCCGGCCTTCATACTTTTTCCATCTTTCGGGCAATATGAATGTACAGTGCAAAACCTACGACGTTTGAATGCCCGGCCTGCAATTGGCTCAATGCGGACGTCCATATGGCCAAAATATATGAATGTTTCCCGTGTTCATCCACTCCCTTTCACCACTTGGAAGTAGGCATTCAGTTCCGGAAACACAGACATCATCAGCAACAGAATTTGACTACGCATTTAACGAAAACATTTTTACCTCATCCACGATGGTTCGTGGACCTACATAGTCTTGTGGAGAGATTCTACATTTACTAAGTGTCCAAGTGTCTGATCCTGCTGTGACGTAGGCTTTCGATAGTATCGATTGATCAAAAACGTCGGCTGGAACTCAACGTACGTCCGAATACGACTCTTCGTCGTCGGAAGATGATGACGAAACCACGGGTTAAGATTGGGATGTTATTGACTTATCAGTACCGTTCTTCGGACGTGAAAAAGGCCCAAAGAACCAAGGACTGAACTCGTTTAAACCATCAAACTCGGCCTTCGAACGGTTTATGTCATATAGATACTATCTTTTATCCCGCACACGTGGTGGGCGCGACAGTGCATCGACTGGAGAATTACCCAGACTCCTCAAGAGTCTGGAGCTGACGATGAAAGAACACCGATTTTCGGGCGATGATCCAATACTGGTTTTCGACTTCCTCTCGAGACTGATTGAAGAATGTGACATACTCGTTCTGACCGGGGCCCAGGATTACGTGGCTCTTCCCGAGTTCCTTACGGGCAAAGCCGCGAAACAATTCCGATCAAAAAGAAACGGAGCTCACTACGGAGGTCTTACTTGCTGTCCAGAAGCCGTCCAATAATTGTCGTAGATGTGCGCCACACCCGCAGCCATACGTGAGGCTGTGAATAAATTACGCGAAACGCGGCAGTTAGTTAATGAATCCTAACAGTACTTCTCGGCCAGGTTTAACGACGCAGCATATCTTTGTGGTAATTTCCATGAGGAGTGGGAGAAGATGATGTTCTTCGTGGACGGACTTGCACCAAAAACCCCGACTGTTGTTTCGTGCTTATGAAAAAATGAACCCCGTCAGGTCTTGAATTTCGACCGCCCCGTTCAGTATGCCCAAGACCACGGTGACGCATACAGAGCACAACGTGCTGGAACTCGAACTTCAACATTACCCGCTCTGGGATTGAAAACAATACGCAAAGTACACCTGCGGAAGAACTAGCTTATCAACAATCGGCCGAGACCGAATACAACATGGTAGTACCAAACTATTCGGTGGACACCAAGGACTTACCATCCACGATAATGGAAGAAGAAACCAACCTGTACGCAAATACAATCAGACCAGGATACATCAACTTTGTTGGGCACTCTTCAATCCCCAACCATGTGGGGTGGACTGTCAACAAACGAAGCGACCAGACACAATAACCATTGATTTGTCACCAATGTTACAAATTTAACCACATTTCCCCGAAATGTCAACTACAATTCTCTGAAATGGAGCAGGTCCGACCTGCTAATGAGTCATTACCAACTATAACAAATTTTAAACGGCACAGAAGACTCGTGTTCCGGATACAGCATACTGCATAGAAAAACTGGAGTTAAACTCACGCCAGCAGAACAACGACCCTCAGACAGGGGAAGATGTTGCCAAAAACGGAGAAAAGACCCAGGGAAACCATCCCCGGGACTTGCCGAAGCTTCTTATTTTGTAGTAAAGAAAATCCTGAGTCTCCCAAAACTACTTCAAAAAGTCTCATTGTCCCTCTTATTCCGTCCCATCAAAAACACCATCACCGTCGAACAGTTCCGGTTGTCTCCAACGCCTATGGCGGAAAGTAACCCGTACAAGTACGCAAGGCGCAGTCTTCGTATTTTCCAGACGCAACTTTCGTGTCTATGTCAATCTTGGTCTCACCTTACGTTCAAGAAAGCGGTTTGCTGCAGTTCTGGATACCAGAGCTGGTTCCAGTTTCATCAGACGCTACGACCTAACGTATGGATTGGAGAAACTAATCAAGTCCTTCGAAGAGTTGACCAAAATACGAGACGCTAACAACAGACCGCTTAATATGGCGGGGACGATAACACTAGCTGCACAACTTGGATCGCCATCGGAGATGGTGACCTTCTGCGTGGCCGATATACCAGCAACGTCGGTCATCCTTAGTTGTGATTTCTGCGACAAACATGTCAAAAAAATCCGCCCACGTAAGCGGTTAGTTGAACTTGACGATGGTACCACAGTTCCGATCATTTGGAAACCAAACAAGAGACTCTTGAACGTTCCGCCATCACCAGAGGAACGGGAATACATACGGGCCAAGTGGAGGACTTCGCCAGAGATGTGTGTAGCGGAACAGACGGTAATACAATCGAAAACTGAAACCTGGGTTTCAGTCACAACGGCTCGCCAAGGATTAATCCTCGTTGAACCAACATAACGCCTCTTCGACAACTACTTATATCTAGTGGGCGCAGGAATAGGCGATGTAACTGATGGAAAACCTTTCCGGGTATTAGTTGCCAACTTTGGAGAAAATCCAAAGATCCAGCTTCTAAATCAACATATTGCTAACGCAAGTCCGCACCCCACCTTATCATACACTCAATGATTGACTCACTTGGAGACGCCAAGATTTTTACACCATTGAACGCATATTCTGTCTATTGACAAGTACCAATCAAACAAGCTGACAAACCAAAGACCGCGTTCTAATGCCACGCGGTACGTATTAATACAACCGAATGCCATTCGGGCTCACAAACACTCCCACAACATTTCAATGCGCGTTAGATCTCATTCTTACAAAGTACAAGTGGAAGAATTGTCTGATATACCTCAACTACGTCATTATATACTCCAAGTCGGCGGAGTAACACATCAAGCGTGTGGACGAAATCTTAATCTGCCTCGCAGCAGCCGGTGTCACCTTGAAAATAAATAAGTGCCACTTCTTTACGAGTACCGTCGAGTACCTCGGTCACGTCATCAAGCCAAGTGAACTGTAAATAGATCGAACAAACACGGAATCCCTCCGTAAAGGAAATCCACCAACGTCAACGACGGAATTACGATCCTTCCTCGGACTGCGAAAAGTCTACAGACCGTTCATACCAAGCTTCACTAACACAGCGTCAAAATTTAACTAACTGTTCAAGAATAATAACCCCGACTCATTCCAACTGAATAAGGAACAACTCCAATCCTTCCATTCTTTGATAGAGGCCGTTTGCACCTCGCCTATACTGGCGTTACCTCAACTAAACCTCCCGTATTCCATCGACACGGACGCAAGCAACTACCAAGTAGGCTGTGCACAATTCCAATCCCACCAAGATGGGGAACGAAAACCTGTGGGGTATTGGTCCCGTTCATTGAACCAAGCCGAGAAATGTCTCGCCGTTGTGTGGACTCTAAAACGTTTCGGTCCATACCTTCTCTACGGGAATTTTATCGTTTACACATACCACGCAGCGCTTTTCTGGTTGCGAACAATTACTGATCTATCAGGCAGACTCATGCGATGGCGGTTACGACTCGCTGAATTCGATTTCCACATACAGTACAAAACTGGTAAGACGAAAACGCAAGCAGACACATTATCTCGCCTCCGAACATCTGCCGAATCAATTGCGGGCGACGCTTACATTCACCATTCAGGAGTAAATCACGCCAACTACGAGACCTCTTTCCTGTTGCTCAACAACTCCCACCCACAAACCCCGTACGACGATCACCAACTGGATGAAAAATATTTGGATGACTTCCGCGCCGACGCGTTGTGCGCACCCTTACAGGGTCCAACACAATCGTACCCGTTATTTCAACAAATCTCCCTAGATAAGCTGATCATCACGCAACAATCGGACGCCTTCTGTTGAACAATACTTCAAAAACTTTATGAGGGATGGTACTAGCCTTCGCGTTTAACGACGACTGATTAATCATCCGTAAAGCTGAGAACGGACCTTAAATATTCATCCCTCATGCCTTGAAGGCAAGATTATAGCACATACACCATTACGCCAGACTCGGCGGTCACCCAGGGGGCAGGAAACTATACTAGACAATACGCCGTCATTTTTACTGACCTGCATGTGCAGTTGAATGCTGCGCCATTGCGCGGCGATGTCCAACTTGTGCCCGCAACCGCATTAAACTTCGAAATAACGCAACGGAACATAAACTATTTCCAGAAGAAGCACCACTCGAATCTGTCGCCATCGACGTCTTGGGTGAACTCATCAAAACTGCACGCGACAACCAGTATATACTGGTAATATCAGACCGCTTCTCGAAACTAAACAATATCGTACCCATGAAGGGGTTGTCAGCAATCGAAGTGGCTAAGCACTTCGTAAACGAAGTATACTTCACCGCCAAGTTCTTCCAAGACATTTTTCAGATCCTGAACATACACAATGTCTTCACCACAACCTTCCATGCCCAAAGGAATGGACAAGTCGAAAGATACAACCGTGCGATAAAGACCGCGATAAGCAGCTACTTGGAGATCACCCCAAGGATTTGGACCTCTATACGGGCGTGTTAACATATGCCAATAATTGTCAACCACACATTTTAACAACACTAGCACCGTTTGAACTGATATTTTCATGCCCGCCACCAACATTGGCGTTGAAAGCAGAATCTTCAAGATGAACAACTCCAAAGGAGGACAGGGACACCTGGAAGACCTGGTTGGAAAAGGCCCTTCCTAATACTAAGGGGAAGCTCCGACCAGGTACAGACCCGTTACAAACGCAACTACGATGCCCGACTAAGGCAACAGACGGAGAAATTCTAACCAGATGGCTGGGTATTCGTACGCGTCGAACGACTGGACGAACTGGAACACCAACATAAACTGTCTGCGGTAGCTGACGGTACGTATAAGGTTAATGATATAAAGGGAAATACAGTTGTAATAGAACGACCCGACAGATCAGTTGAGAGAGTTTCAGGATCAAGTGTAGCCCTTACACCCAATCCACGCACTCTAGAGAAGATTCAATAAGCCATACGTCCACTGATTGACGAAGAATTGCCTCCGAAGTCATATCCGACTCCGGAGGAGCACAACAACCTGGAACTATCCCATTCAACAAACATGCGTCAGGACGATGACGAGAAACATAACATTCTTAATGACGACACAACTCTCTAAAAGGAAGGACAGAATTAAAACCACGACCCTGAATCCGAACAGGAGAATGAAAGCAGAACCAAAAACATGTAAGGCGATAACAGTCACTCGGAACCAACCAAGGATTAACAGACCCCGGTGGGGGGAAACAGACCCACACCATGAGATGATAAACAACGACCAACAGTCGGAAGAAACAGAATATTACGTCATCAAACTGATAGTAGACCACAGCACAAATACCGATGAAAAGCACCGGAGCGCGGAAATAGGAGAAACAACTTACAGAGTTAGGTGGTACAGCTACCCGCCGGAATATAATACCTGGGAGCCCATCAGGCCCCTCCCGAGAACTAAGGTAGTAGGCTACAATAAACGGATGGGTATGGAGTTGCCGAATAACATAAACAACGCAATCGTGGGCTGGAACAAACGTAAATTGGCCACCAGGCACCAATTTGGTGACCGGAATCAACAACCAAATGTATAAACTTGCAATTGGGTCGAATAGTGGACGATTCACTGAAAAAATAAGCAATTTGTTATACACGTGTAACGAAAAGTTTTTTTGTCCACGTGTACAAAATATTTCGAAATTAATTCGACTCAACGCATGGCGCCAAAATAACAACAACGGCGATAATACCGGACTAACAAACCATGCGCAACGGACGCAGACTCTAACCCAACATCACACACACCCTCGAATGAAAACGAAAAAAATTGGAAAAAAACACTGGCAAGGCAATTGGACCTGAAATTCATTGTTAGTTGGACAGTAGCGCCATCGTGAATGTTATAATTTCATTCACATTGATAATTTAGACGTTATTGTTTAGACGCTCAAATGATAATACACGTGTAACGAAAAATTTTGGGTACACGTGTACAAGAAATTGGGTAATTTATATAAATCGTCACATGGCTCCAAAATAACAACAACGGCGACAACTCTGGACGAACATACCATCCGCAACGGGCGGAGACTCCAACCCAACATTACACACACACCACCGTGACGATATTACAACACTCCCTATCGGCGAGACAGCATTCTTACCTCCACTGAAGGAACCTGGAATTGAACCACATAACAAACGTATACCTTTGGGAGGCAGTCCGACACAAAACATGCTCACATCACGTGTTTTCAACACGGCACATATATAGATACCACATGGACAGCGGTAAAAAAGACGGGACATTTCCGTAACATCATACACAATGACACTCAACAAAACCTCTCGAAACCCACACCGTCTGATGGTAGCCAAACTTCTACGCTCTGCGCGTCAATCATCAACATTTCCGATCCACAATCAGCCATCAACGTCACATACACCTCAAACTCGACATTCCTCCCACCAATCAATGCAACCTTATCGACTTCGTTCGGTTGATCCCACCGAACTTCGGTCCGTCATACTTCCTACTTCCCGGCTTCCAATCCGTACGACAATAACGACACACACCCCACCCATGAGGTGGGAGTGGTGACTTGCGTTCCTCTTGGCGCTTTTCAACCTAACAGATTCGCTTATCTGGAAATGAAAAACTTTACTGCTTCTTCGTAGCACCGAGACAATGCGCCTCCCGCCCAGGACATCACACATCAATAACAGGATCATTACCCTTTGGAGTCGCCCCATCATTTCAACATTATCGCCCTCACCCTATCAATCGGAGCCTATACTCCTGAATTTAAAAATCGTAACTACAATTTCAACTACCTAATTTACATTCGCGAATGACCACAATCCCCAATTATGGGTTATGAAATATGTCACGCCGCAGACACGGTATGATATTTTGTTCATTCACACCCACACCTCGTGTGGGACATCCAGTCATAATTTCAATTAGTCTGTTGGTACCTTACGAACTAAGTTCGTATGCGCCCATTCTGAATACAAATTCGTAGTACCGACCTGACCCACCGACTCATTTATGAGGGAATGAAGGCTAACACCTACCCTGTGAATTACTTTAACAACCATAGGCCGGAGAAATTAACACGAAATATGTGGATAGGCATAACAACATAACCTCAATATTTTTTCAACATTCTACTACTAAGTGGATAATCAACGCCTTCAAACTCTAAACCAGTAGAGGAAATCAAAAAAACCGTTTAAACTTTTCCGCGACTTTTCAAGTGGTTGTAACTGCTGACTCTACAATGTCAGTTGGAAGATCAACTCCACTCATGGTGATTCAGTCACAAAACGTACGGACTGACTCCGGTGATAAACGAACGTCAAATGACGGAAAAGATGGTAAGACGCGAACGAACGGAAAATCGGTCGACATACCCGAAGTCGCTAGAACAACTTCAAGGATTAGAATGAAGTAATGGTCAACATAACCTCTTTGGGACCGACATATGGTGTCTTGCTCTTGAAGAGGGGTCCTGTGGTGCAATTAATTGTAACACATGTTAGATATTTTTGAGCTCAAACGCCGCGCCTACAATACACATACCAAATCGTGACTAATGTCACATCCGGTTAAGAAAACATGACATTATTGTGACGTTGGGTCACTCTCTCCGTCTTTTCTCACGTTCTATTAATTGACCCCTCCGCCACGTGTTTTTCGATTTTAGTATACAGTATACACTGACTTGCTATCCGACATTTACAGTACAATCCTCCACCCGTCGCTTTGGCGTCAGGTGGATCCTACTTAAAGGGACTTGGACCTCACATCCTCTTTAATTCTAATAAATAGAAGCACCCTTCGATTCTGAACCTACTCCAGAAACTTACATTTCGTTTTCAATCACGGAGATCTTTTGGCTACCGCAAGTCATCAACCTTGCCCGTGTAAGTCGCGCCCGCATCGCCTTACGATCTACGTACCGGATCGGCGCCCCTCGACCGCACCCATGCAATTTCAAACTCCCACCGCTTTACGAGCGCGTCATCGAATCATCCGTTGTTCCTCCACCAGTTAATACCTGTCCCAATCCATCCCTCCTCTAGGAGTCTGTTCTGATCATACGGGGCAATAACCTCCGCGGCTCTCCCGACTCACGTCGTCTGATCTATTCAACAGCGCTATACATTCGCCGAACCGTCACCAATAACGATTCAACCCATACGTCCCCTACAACTGGTGGAGTAGAACACCTGCGACGAGTTACTCGGACAGAAGGGCACCCGAACATCATTTAGTGACCACTACCTCCATCTTTTGGAGTGCATTGCACTACACATACCACCTTCACGAAACAATCACACTTCTCACCATTTTCCTCCCATCTCAACACCTCCTTCCAACATTATTCATCATGTCACACACACCTCAGCAACATCATCATTCAGTGCTTCTCAGTAAATGTTTGCAGGCACAAACAAGGTTTGTTGAACGTGCCACAATTCCATCAGTGTCGAATATTATAAGAGTATAATCGAAATAATATCGCAACAAGTTCGTCTTTTGCAGGAAGAGAATTTTCCACATATCATAATCCATCTCCTACTCGAAGCTGAAATATTTCCTCCTACTGATCCTTCAATCCTTCAATCTAATATAGATATCAACGTGACTTCTTCCGCTACAATTTTTACTGACCTTTTCAGTATTGTTTCTCCTACAATAATTGTGGGCTCTCCTGCAATGTCCTACTCCTTTCAGAAAATTACAGATTCATTACTTTTCTTCAATTAGTTGTTTTTATCTCATACTTCAACTGTTTCTACTCCTCCACAGACAGATTACAACAACTCTCAAAGCCCACTTCATGTGGTTTCTAATTCTGAACTTCCTTCTTCCCCTACACTTCCTGTTAATCTTTCAATGAAAAATTTCTCATGCGTTCCAAAAAAACCGATCTCAATCTCCCAATATTATACAAAAAAAATTATGCATGCCACTTCATTTGCAAATTCTTTTTCCAAAATGGTTTCTCCAAACAGATGCAAACGACATGCTTTCATCACGTATTTTCGAACAACAAACTACGGAAATTGATGATGCTACATTGCAAAAATTTCAACATTTTCAGTCAGCTGATATTATATTGATGTATAAGCTTTTCTTTAAGTATGCTTATACAGCAGTGAAAACAACAAATAGGTACGTTAACTGTCCCATTCGCAGTTCACTAACAAAAATAGTTTCTTATAAAAGTTTTATTCCACCGTGCTACGGTGTAAAATATGTTCTCAGGCATCTTCAGTTACATTGGACACATTTGAGCTCCCTCCAGTCAGAAATCAAGGTTCAAATCTAGGTGTTCGAAGTCTCAAATTTATAATGGCTTCTTTCCTTGTTCATTAACAAGCATTCGTCACGCCTGCATTCAATCACTTCTTGAGCCATTTCGCAATTCACAGTCAACCAATCCGTAAAAGTAACATCCTTCCTGAAAAACGAGACAGGAGTTCATACCATATACAACATTCAGAAACCCTCCCCCAAAGACACTCACAATTACCAAGTTCAGTATATCCATCATCCACACAGCCCCAACATCCCACTGTCATTTGTGCAGCTCAAAATTTCTGCTTTTATAAAAATAACCCATCCATACAAATAGTGGCTGATATCTGCAGGGTTATCACAGGAATGACAGCAAATTGCGTCACATGTGGGTTGCCGCATGAATTGTGCGTTGGTGAAGAAGAAGGCCTTCGTATATGCAAACCATGTCTAAATATATAAACAGACATGGTTCTATAGATAATTACTCTTCCTTTCTTTGGTCTTCGATATTTCTTAGTTTTCAACATGGGCACATTTCAAAGTGAGATTAATTTCCTCCTATTTATTTAACATTTTTTCTTATATTTTCTCTAACATATCAACTGCTTACAATATTTCACTTCATCCATTTCAACACATTTCTATTGTACAGGTTACATCTCGGCTTCTTATCGCATATGAATACGTAACGTTCCCTGTAAACGTCCCCGTCCACACAAGATAAATAAAATTTGTGGCTACAATTTGTTGCTTCTTCTGGATATACACAACATTATTTCAGAAGATTTTTAAAATTATACTTGTCTAAAATTTGGTTGCATTTTCAATGTCGGTTGTGTTCATTGTCCTACGTTATCACAACAATTTTGCGATATGTATAATTCTTTTAAAATATTAAACATATCCAATATATATATATATATATATATATATATTCGCATACAATCAGGTGACGACGATAGCCATCGCTCACCTGGCATCTTAAATTTCAATAAAAATTTGGCATATTACTGTCCCGTAAAAAAAATGACGTAGATTCCTTACCCGCCAAATATCAAATTGTAAGAGGATACTTTCTTACTCTGACCATTTACCTCCCTAAAATAACTATCCCCAAACAGGGTCCATTTTTAGTATATACCTAAATTATTTTTCAAGATATGTCGTCAGAATTCAACACTATTTATGGTGTTATTAACTTCTCGGACCTTCTTCATTTCGGTCCGCTTTTACTGATTTAGTCAACATAAATCGACAGATCACTTCCTTCCACGCTTGTGAAATACATCAACATTCTCCTCCAGAAAGGTTATCCGAGATTTGAACCAACACAGTTAATTTCGCCAAACGTTTCAAAAATTAAATGATTATTTACCATTGGAAACAGTTGCATATTGTACTGTGTTCTGTGTTTTTATACTAAATTTTTATGTTGCTCTGATTTGGTTGACTTGCACCTAAATTATTTTAATTTGATAAAAAGAGCCTAATTGTACGGACCATACATTTGTGCCGTTTTGGCTGCAATTTTAAAGATGAATTAAATTAATCAATAGCCCTTTTCGTTAATGATTTTTTGTCTATTTCCCTCATAAGACCCCTTTTTCGGTTTTTCAAAAATGTTTTATTTTAGTTTATCTTTTAAGCTAAGCTAAATTAAATTTTATCGCATGGATGAAGATATAATACAACAAGTGAGGAGCGCTAATACGAGGTTGTTGTCCCCATTCAAGGGCTGATATGAGGTTGTTGTCCTCAAAAAGTTTATTTTATTATTAAATTTATCAAGGAAAAATAATTCGTCAAATTCCAGAATCAGAATTTTTCCTCACATTACAGTTGAAGTAATGTTGGATGTGTTGTTGTTCATATTGCTTACATTAGGGAACATTTTCTGAACAGCTCATTGGGTACCAGTGTTCAATGATTCCGTTTCCTTGTCCACTTCTAAGTTATCTAACTTCGACTTCTTACATGGGGCGTACTCAATATGTCCCGTTGCTGATGAATACTTCCCCCCCCCCCCGCAAATTCTTATAATTTTGCAGTGATCTAGGATCACGATGACCAGTACGTTTAGAAACGGATGAATCGGAATGTCCAGCCTCAAATAAAAGTGGAGCTAAGGTTCCCCGGAACCCATGTGTAGTCACCGACCCTTTAGTACCCGACAGTAATTCCCTCCGCTGTACAGCAACTTTTCTCACAATTGAGGAAACTATTTTTTCCAAGTGGTTAATTCTTGAAGAACTTCTCGAAAACTGTAGCACGCGTATCACATGCTAGAAAAAACGGTTACTATTTGGAGCTACGAAATCCCTTACGATAATACATTTTTCTATAATATCGAAAAAATTAATTTTATCATCACGATACGATTCATTGAACACACAAACTTCAATAGGGTCTCGACCACTTGCGTTCCATCCCCCAGATGACGTCTTTGAAGTCCCATCAGAAGTACCAACTGTACTACTTATCTTCCAAACCACATTGCTATTAATTTCCATTCTTTTAAATTGACTTCTTTGTAATAATGCCATTGAAGTGGGGTGCATTTCAGTAAGAGTACCGATGGTGAAGATTAATCTATGTTGATATCCCTTTGGGGTTTCAATATATAAAGAACGTGCTAAAAACAATTTTGTTACGTCTTCTTTTGACAAAACATTATGATGATGAACGTGTAGACCTTTTCCTTGTAATAGTCGCGCTTTATTATCCAACACATAAAGAAGACCCTCCTTTGGGCACGGAAATATAGGCCAACTCAGTAAATTATATTTATACCCCCACTCACTTAAAAGTCCACGTTGTATAGCTGTAGTACCTGGCCCCGTGGCAGGT
>JAULBU010014645.1:0-21692 GCA_032358235.1 Odonthalia washingtoniensis | reverse complement strand
ACTATGGGAAGGCCCATTCAAGTTCCTGTTGGTTATAGGCGAGATCGTTGCAGTACATCTGCCACTCGGATGCTAGATCTTCAGGTTGGCATGTGTGAGGCCATTGGTGAGGCAAATACAATCGAAGACCAGCAGCACCTCAGAAGACAACTTAGAGAATGAAGATGAAGCCATGGTAACGACGGCGAAGAAACCTACGCAAAAAGTTGAAGAAGAAACAGATCTAGGGACGGATCCAACGAAGTTCAAGGATAGAAAAGGGTCACCATAAGAGCGGGTATTCCAAGAATCCAGGAAAGCTTAACTGTAAGAATTGATGAAATACGGGACCTTCGAGCCCATGCACAAGAGCAAGATAAAAGAGACGGTGATAATCTCTGGCCCCCGGTTCATATATGAGCTCAAGCAGGTTGGTGATCTGTTGAAGACGAAGTCGAGACTGATCGCGCAAAACTATAGTGACGATATCGTGACATCACCACAAAAGCACCCACTCTGCAACGGTTTTCGCAGAGGGTCACCATGAAGATTGTGGCATCTATGACTCGTATGTGCTTGTCTTCATGCGACATCACCCAGGCGTATATCCAGTCGAATATGGAACTTGAACGTTAAGTAAACATACGGGCACCAGATAAGCTAAACCTGCCACCAGTGTTCGTCCTGAAAGTGGTCAAGCCCCTCTATGGTATAGTCAAGTCGGGACTCCACTGGTATCTTACATACCACACCCATCATTTGGATACCCTCAAGATGACAAACGCCACGGTCGACCTGTTCGTACTGGTCAAGCTAACGAAAAAGATCCTAGAGGGACTTAGATTGATTCAGGTCGACAATTCCCGAGGTCTTGGTGTTGAGCGGTACTGGTAAACCAAAAGATATGGTACCCTGTTGCTTCCTTTTCTTCCCTACTTCACGTATCCTCTATTTCTTTATTAGTTATTTTCCCCTGGTTCTGACTTCCTCTACTCTGCTCTTTGTTCTCCTTTCTTTAAGACTCTGCCTCCAGCTACACAAATTTTGGATAAGGCTAGTAACCTCACGGTCCAATTGGTGTGGTTTTGTTGCCCTCCTTTTCTTTCTTCTTCAGTATCCTTTTGTCCAATTTAGTATGTCTTCGTCACTTCTGTCCCTTACTCTTTCGCCTAATGGCGATTGCAGAGTTCTAGGAACGGTTTGACTTTCCACTTATTAGTGTGATTACCGACCCTGCATTCGCGGTCAGACTACTTGTCGCCGCGATTACACGCTGGATAACTACTAGTTTTATTTTCCTGATATTTCTCCCAAGTACGATCGGTGCGACGTATTTGTCAGATCCGGCCCCTAGATGGTAGCGACGAGTTGTCAGTTGTGGTGACTATGCACTCCTAGCTTTTATGATATTGAGACGAGCAAAGTTGCTAGATCAACAATTGGGACACCATCATTCTTGGAGGAGGAGGAGCAAGAATCGGAACAATTCCAATGTAAGCCACTAACAGGACTCAATGTCTCACCAACCTCTTTCAACGGGATCATGATTACCAAAACATGTCCCAATCTACGAATCAACAAAAAGGAGAAGATTGATCGATTGAAGAAATGGAAGAGCCAAGCGGGATTTTCAAGCCAACGTGCACTTGCGCAAGACATCGGCGTAAACGTCCGACCCGATGCCTGCAAACCAATTCAACTGATTGCATAGGGCAACACGCCAACAACAGCAGCGGAATTTAATTCATTGCACAAAGCTATAAAATTTCTGAAAACAACAAAAGACCAAGGCCTCAACTTCACTCCACAGGATCTTACCAACCTTCGTCTTATATTACTGACAGATGCATGCCAAATCTGTCAAATAAACAAGGCAACTTCATTAGATTTTAGTGGTGAACAATTCAGGTAGGAAATAATAACGATAAGTAAATAGGATATGAAATAATAAGTCAAGAAAACACGTCAAATACGATAGTAAATAGGATTTTGGGTTAGCCGGATTTTTACGGGATATGCCATTATGGATGTCTACTGTGGATTGGAGTGACACAGAGTGTGGGTGGTCTACGCGTCTTTCTTAGAACGGTTGATCAATAGCTCTGATACGATAGTGTATCTTCACAGTCTAGTTGATCGAAAGACAAGCAAATGTCTCACGACTACTTCCTTTTCGTTAAAGCTGACAAGTAATCGAGAGATTACTACTGCTCTTTCGTCCGGGTGTTACTCGGTCGCAGGTGCTTTTAGGATTGGGTTTCCCGCTTCCCGGTTGGTAATAAATCACCCATTTGAGATAATATTTCTGAAAAAATAACAGATGTCTAAAATGTGTCTGTATTTGATCTCCATCCGCCTTCCGCCCGGTACTGGTTCTGTACATGTATGGAACTTCATCGTTAATGCTGGAACCTGTTCGAATTAATCAGACACGTGTACTGTGTTTTGAGATTGAAGCAAGATAGAGAATGAAGAACTTGAGTAGCGCTAATTACGGTAGACGTCGTGGAAGGAAAGTGCTTCTAGTTTCTGAAACCGTGTAACATCATTAAACAGATGTAACAGGAAGTTTATGCAGTCTACAGTACACCTATTGTCAATTACACACAAATATCTGTTCCTGGCCTCCGTATAAAGTCCAAGTTGTAAGGTTCTTAGAAATTTGTAGCTACAAGTAGTAAGTCCCTCCTATTGTTATCCATGATCTTTTGTCATCAAAATTCTCTTTTCTCTTTTCTATGTTACCAATCCTCCTCCCGTTTTATTACAACATGTGAATATCTTTTATCTACTTTCGCGCAGTTTTATGCGCGTTCCCAATACTACCTGTTCGGTATTTCTTCCCATTTCTACGTCTACTTCTTGTTCTCTTCCTGTTCTTCGTCTAGTCGTTCTTCCCTATGCGGTGGTCTCCTCCTATTTCTAATTACCGGCATCGTCATCGTCTCCTTCGTCATTATCGCATCATTATTTGATCATCTGTTTCTACTTAGTCATCATCTGATCGTCTGCTTCTACGTCCTCATGCTCATCACTTTATACCGTCATCTGGTCTCTACAAGTACTTAGTTATATCGAAGCTGAAGACGTCGAGAACTTCGACACTCCAGCGCTATCCGGTTGGTGGGAAAATGCCCAATCGAGGGGTTTTGGATCGAATCTGTTGGTGAACATGATCTGATAGAGTGGTGATGTTTTCTATAATGCTGGTTTGTGGAAGGTGTCTTCTGGGCCGGTTATTCGAGCGATCCATGCGATTAGTTTTAGTTCGCCGTTATCATAGCTCTGACGAAGAGCCAGGATATCGATTTGTAAGCGGTGTTCCGTTGTCTTGCCATCCTTAGCAACCACGTTGAACACCGTCTTACTATAGATCGTAGCTTCAATGGTAATTGGCGTACCAATTATTTATTCTACCATATCCTTGATGATGACTCATCAGCATTCCTCGGAGGAATGCTACATCGAAGCCTAAGATTAACGCCAGTACCTCTGCTGTCATAACATATATGGCTATTATATTTCATTTATTGCTGCCATAGTGCAGAATGTTACACCTCTTTGAAACATCTACCATCAGAATGATATAGCGAAGTTGGCTTTACATTCCTTTTGCATTGGCAAAAGACGCGTCAGTCACGAGTACCAATATGGCTGATGTTAAGTCTAATGGGACATAGTTGAGACCTTGCGATTTCGTTTCCTTCAGGAATTTTATGGTTTTGGTGAGTGAATTGTCTTCTACTGGGTTGGTTGGGTTGTTTCCTGGGGAGATAATTTCCACTAGGGCACAAATGTCTGCTCTTATGCTCGCTCCAACATATTGGGAAGGGGCTCATTGGCTGCTGATTCTTGTTGGGTGTTTGCGATATGCAGGCGCTCTATTTTGACTTCTTGATTGATATAGTAGTGGTTTGTACTAGGTGATGTGATTATTATTCTGTTGAATGACATGGGTGTTGTTGTTATTGTCGATCGGGGTTTGCAGCGAAAGGTTCGTGAGGCTTCTTCTTCTTCATTTAGGAACTGATCTGATCCAAGTTCCAGAGTGAAACCAACTTGTAATAGTATGAGTGCTTCTAAATTCTCCTTCTTTCTTATTATCAACACGCAATGATCTGATCTGTCTCGTGTCATTTGTAAGGTGTCAGGATGGTGTGTCAAGTACGATAAATACCAGTGTAATCCCGACTCTGGTATCCCGTACAATGTTTTGACAACCTTCCAGACGAAACCTGGAGGTAGACCAAGTTCTGCAGGTGCTCGGATATATATATATATATATCGTTCTAAATATTGATGAAATTGAATGTATGCCTTTGTAATATCCTGCGTGTACGTTGTGATCCCTGATATTGATACTGCAATGGAAAGGGCTATACGTTGCGAGAATCGTTTGATCGTTGGGGACTTAGTTGTAATAGCTGTTGAAGAGTCATCTGCTTAGTTTTTTGCAACCAATGTGGACTTCTTTTTCAGCGTATCGCCAACCATTTTTGAGCTTGTCTATGAAGCGCGATCCAAATATTCTGGTTGAACCTTTTATCGTCGATTCGTGTACAGGCACGAATATGCCATCCTTCATAAGTCCGACCAATTCGTCATTTTTCGATTGGGCCAAAGCCATTTCCTCTCTGAACCCCTTTTTCACTGTCACCTTTCGCGCTGAGTTCCCGATATCTTGTTAAACATTACATCAAGTAATGGCCAGCGTTTGTGTTCGATTAAGAACGAGGATACAGGGGCGGAGGAACTGGTAGGGATTGGAGAAACATGAGGCTGATAGGATGCGGTACGGAAAGGCAAGCCGCCTAAGTATAGGCAGCGATCATGAGAATACAATTGGTATTAAGATGATGATAATGATGACGGTATGGTATAGGATGAGGTCGGATGATACAGATTAGATCAAGGTAATAAAGGAATATAGGGTGACTGTACATTGATAAGTACACGTGTGACAGAATAAAGGCAATTATTGATGGCATACACTAATTAGAAGGATTATAAAAGAGAGACACGATATCTACACGCGTCAATACAATGTAGATACTATCTCCATCATGGAGCTATTATGGAACTATTAGTCTGACAGATTGGGTATAAAACCTAGTCACGACATTGAGAGGAAAGAAAGTCGGAAGATGAGTACCGATTAATCATAAACCAGCAAAACCCCCAAACTACAGTCATTGACTAAAGCTCCGCCGACTCCTCACCAGGTGAAAGTATCTGACAAAGACGTCAACAAGAGCACAGTGGGGAAACTCACGCGTGTAGAAACCTGTTCTTCGCGACCTTTGATAGGCAGATCGCGAATCCAGGATCGACATTTGGCTCGCAGTACAGTGACCCAACGCCCTTTCAGTTCCGCACAGCGACCACGAATGCAGTCGAAGGGATAGAGGCGAGAACAGAGTATAATACTCATATAACGTACTAACTGAGGAAAGAAGCACAGGACAACAACCAATAGGAGAATAGAAGGAAGAAACAGTACTCATAGAAAAAGTGGGGTCGAGGGTTGGATATTCAGTTAGAGAGGTACTGATCAAAACAGAAATAGGGGAATAAAAAAGAAGACGACGGCACTGAATAGACCAACTAGACCTATTCAGGATTGAAATAACAAGGAATAATCGGAACAGAGAAATATGAACAAAGAAAGTGGATAAGGGAATCATGGGGAGAGAAGGCAGCTAGATTGATAAAAGTAGACAACAAAGGTAGCCTAAACAGTTATAACTTTTCAAATACTAGTCGACGAAAGTATAATGGCTCCAACGGTGAGAGGATAAGAAGAAGAAGCAAATACTTCCGTCCACCAGTCTGCTATATTAGCTGGAATCGCAGCCCCAGACATAAGAGAAATCCAAAAAGGGCCAGCCCTGAGTTCAAGGCTGGAAGGCGGAATAAGCACAACATCTGCATTTCAAGCAGGGAGGCTAAACGAGACACATAAGGAGAGTTCGGAGCGTATCCAATCAAACCTTAAAAAGGGAAAGGAAGATTTAGCGGGACGATTGGGTAAGGACTATGTAGAACAAGAGACAGAGAAGGATATAGAAGCAGAGATATCAAATATGTCATCTACGTTCGTAACAAGGTACAACAGTCAACAACTGGTGCAACTCCATTGATGCTTCTTCCAATAATTGTCCGAATCTAAAATATATTAGAGTGTTTCGATGTTCAGAATTTGTTCTACGTATACCAAGAGCATCAATATTTGAACCTCGGGCTTTAGAAGGGATATATATAGAAATTATTGAACATAACATTTTCAAGGATTTTGTTAACAATGACATAATCGGACCTCACGTCTTGGAGTGACTACATGTTACCTTTGACAAGTCTAAATTCCCTGGTGCACCTTGGTTGGAGCATTCCTACGGCGATGAGAGACCACTAGGCATTGGAAAGTCATACGAAATCAGATCAGGACACAGTTTTTCTGAAAAACATCTTCAATTGGTGCCGAAATCATTAACAATGAGTCTGATTGTGACTTACAATATGATATAGATACTGAGGAACCAGTTGATGAATCAACCGTTACAAACGATGAATTTATGAATTCTCATGCTCAGGGAGATAGCATTACTGGTACAGATTCTTGCAGGAAAGAACCAATCTTGCATCCAAGGCAGTCAGACTATTACAATACTTCTCAATCTGATACGGATGACGATTCCAATGAATTTGTCCCATTACAAAATGAATGTTCCGAAATTTCTCAACCACTACATCCTCAACGATCACGACATCCAACTACGTAGTAGTACGTGGCTTCATCAGAACACTGCGCAAAAGATATAATGGTTTCTACAAGCGATGATACAACATTAAAAGAGGCTATGAAAGCTACTCTGGCGGAGCGTGACTTGTGAAACATTGCTATCGACGATGGGTTTCAATACCTTGATGATAAAACTGCATGGGAACCAGATGATTTTCCCAAGTCACAACCTCGTCATACACATCTAATATTGAAGGTCAAAAGAAAGTCTGATGGAACAGTGGATCATTTTAAAGGTCGTGCTGTCAAAGGTGGAAATAATCAGGTATTTGGTGAAAGTTATTTTGAAAGTTATGCTCCTGTGGTTTCATTCAAAATCGTTCGGATATTTTTATATATTGCATTAACTTTCAATCTAAAAGTTGTTCAGATTGATATCAACTAGCATTTCTAAACGAAATATCAACAGAGGATATTTGGATTATTTCTCCTCGTGGAATTCCAGGACGGACACCACTTTGTTATAAGCTGAAAAGGGCTATTTATGGCCTTGAACAAGCACATCTAGAATGGCACAAGAGACTATTCTGTGATTTCATAAATCTTGGATTAAAAGAAGTACCAAGTACACCATGTGTTTTTTGGTGAAAATGTCCAAAGAATGGAGGATATATATTCTTGCTTGTATGGCCACGGCGAAAAAGAATCTGAAGGACCATACCGGCTCTCCGTTATACGGGATAGTCATCGAAAAGGCAGCGAACAAGCGACCCGTGATGAACAAACAACAATACAAGGAGTACTAACGATATTTTGGCAGGAAAGTCGGAGTGAAGCCACAAAACAAAGTCCTAAAGGGAATCGGGGGCAAGACCAAGATCATTGGAGATGTGACGATCCAAATTCCCTTCAAAAAGCTCAACCTGACAATCGATGTGTACTTTTCTAGAACGGACGCCAACGCCCCATCCCTCCTTAGCGATAAGGACATGATTGTCATCGGCCTGGATGTAATCTTGCAGGGGCATTACCTCCACATCGGTTCACTGCTCCAGCCTCTATCATTATAGAATTACTTATTTCGCTATAGATGGACCGCCGACTCTGTTCCGTTCGCTCTATATACGGCGCAAGAAATCCGCAGAATCCATCGAGACTTAGGTCACCCCTCGGTCAAGTAAACGTACAATCTGTTCATGATGGCTAAGGATGGCGCAATCAATAAGAACATCCTAAGAGAGCTCTCTAAAATCCAAGACGACTGCAGAACTTGTAGAATCAACGTGTCTTCTCCACGCCGATTCAGACTAACCCTTGGGACTTCTGATATCCAGTTAAAGCACCGAGTACAGGTCGATACGATGTTCCTAAATGGGAATCCCGTCATCCACTCTGTAGATGAAAGCTCTCACTTTATCTCCGCATCGTTCTTAAAGAACAAATCCACTGACCAGATCTGAAAGGACTTATAAAAATTATGGTTCTATACCTATATTGACCCACCACACTTCCTGACAATTAATCAAGCAACAGCGTATGTCCCAAGAGAGATGAAGGAAAAAGAAGAAGCATCAGGTATTTGGATAGGAAGCGCCAATTGAAAGCCTTGGGTAGATTTGTATAGTTGAGCAATACCACGCACGCCTCCGAACCGCATGATGCTCGCCTGGGACGATAATAATGGCGGTGGTTGCCTCCAGATGTCCATATACGCCATGAACTCGGCCATAGGGCCGGATGGTCTATGCCCTATGATGCTGGTCTTTGGTGCCCTGCCACGTCTCATCAGAACTTCCCCTTCACCTTATCAACTCACCAGACAAGAATACACAGAGTAAGCCAAATTCGTTGTGGGGAAGGAAACGGCCGTCGATGCATCACGTTTCTGCTAAAACACCCATCGGGACGAAAGGAAAAATAAATGTCCGCCAATTCACTCGACCTCCCATCCGGATCGCCAGGCCTTGTACTCCGCACAACGACCAAAAAGTGAGAAAGGCCATTTCGCTATATCTCGACTACTGTAGAGACAGTCGTGGTACAGCTAAACCACGGACGCAGAATCTCCCGGACGACATGTGTGAATTCATGGGTCCAGCACCGACCCAACAACACCATTCCTTGAGAAGAATGTCCAGACCATACCGGTGAATGTGTACTCAACCCGACGGAAGCGCACACAGCAGAAGCAGAAGAAGGAGAAAATATTGTTGACTTCGGAAACCTGCGGAGAAAAATATCAGTCAAGAAAAAATAGCGAGAGAAGAAGGCAGCTTATAACGTCCGGAAGAAACCCGGCAACCGAAGCCGAATACAAGTCACTGAAGAAAGCCATCCAATTCCTGAAGACAACCTAAGACCAAGGCCTCAACTTCGTTACTTTATATTTGGACACAAAGAGGCTTGTCAGGACAACAGATGCTTCTTTAGACAACGCAGACGAGATAAAGAGCCGAGCTGGCTACTCATACAAGATGAAGAGCCAGCTCGGCTACGTCATTATGATGGTGGACGATAAAGACCATTGAAACATCATTCATTATGACAGTAACCAATGCCAGCAAATCGCACGATCAGTCTTGGCCGCGGAAATACAGGCCCTCGTCCTAGGACTTGATTACACCTATCTCACCAAACATCTTGTCGAAGAAATCCCGAGACGTGAAATGCGACTCGAAATCCTCATTGACAGCAAAACGGTCTTTAACTTTGTAGGAAAGGATGAAAAAATTGCCGAGCGATGCCTCTAAATTGACGTCCTTGCCGTTCGGTAGAGCTATGGTATTGGTGAACTGTATGGTCTATAGAGGATCCCAGATTTCTAAAACCCTGCTGTCCCCCTAACCAAATCTGTAATGAAAACCAACTCACATCTCTCTACCATCATGGCTACAACATCGTTTCGTAACGAGACCCAGGGCTGATAAGTGTCTTACAAAAGGAAAGGTCGCTGGACTGTCAGATCATACTTTCGATTCGAACATGGGGAACTGGTTTGTGATATTCAAATCTCGGGACGCAACGGCACAAGACGGCAGCATCGAGAGGATAAGAGAAAAACAGAAGGAGGACGGCAGAGGCCTGAGAAACCAGATTAAATACTAAGAAGGGTAAGGTTACGGAACATAGAGAAGACCGTAGAAGACAAAGCAGAGAGGAAGAAGCGAAAGGGGAGAAGATTACCAGAAGGAGGAATGTATGGACGGAAGAAGATGGCGATATGACGATGAAGACGACGGGCATGAGGTAAAAAGAACCGGATGACAATGAAGGAGCACGAAGAAGGAGATAATAACAGGAGCAGTGAATCACGGAGAACGAGGAATGGAGGCGGATATGAGAAGCAGTGCATCACGGAGCACGAGGGAGGGGAGGATAAGGAGAGGGGATACATGAGCGTTCACGACTGTTAACAAGATACGAGATGACGACGAGAATAAAGAAACGAGCTAATGACAACATAGTCAAGACGTGAAAACGGGGGACTGAAACCGTCCACAGCGAAGCAAAGGAGTAATAGGCGTTTAATGAAGAATGCAAACAGTACTAAACGGAAAGTTTAAATACAGCAAGATTGTATTTACACACTGGTGCCAGGTACACTTGGGCGCACAGTAATTATACTGTACGGCATTACCTACAGTTACAGTAACTAACCGATTACACCCCCACCGCTCAGGCGATACACTGTACGACACCCATACTGTATAGACAATTTGCCTCGTCGACCGAACAACACCCAAAATGTGTAATCAATTTGCTGCATCGACCAATCGAGGATTATAATACGACGTATACATACGTTTCCGATCAGAATCCCAATTGTCTAATTAGAACAATTCCAATTTTGGGTCCTGCTGTCGGCAGATTAATCACACGTGTCATCATTACTTTTTTCCAATTTGGGTTTTATCATTCATACATAATCCCATCATCGATGAGATTGAAGAAGTAATAAAGAAAGCTAGACATTAATATAAGCAGAACAGAATTCCTGGAACATGAGACCACCCGTCGCACCAATCTTGTAAGATAACCACGGAAAGGGGAGACTAAATTCCAGAACACGCCACTAAGTCGGATAATTCCTACAGAAGGAGACAAGACAATTCCCACACGATACCGCGTGCATCTGATTGTCCCGGATTCGAAATCAGAGCCGAGGAAGGGCATAAACGTCCCTTCAACCTTAATTCCCGTAACGTTACTCATCATTATCCGGGTAAATGTCCACCTCCGCTTTCAGTATCCGTAGTACCACTGACACATATTTAATTAACAAAGTTCCAAATTTCTTTTCCCCCTTCTTTGCATTTGGATTTTACCACTTCAAACGTTCGGAGTTTAATGAAGAGCCACTTTTCTTAGTGTCCTCAGACTTACGGCCCGTTTAGACAGTTTCCAACCCACGTTATTTCACTTACCAAATGTTCAGTCAACGGGTCAGCGGGGTTTACATCACCTGGAATACATCCGATGAACATGAGTTCCCCACGTGCGTAAGACTCTTTTAGTGCACTAATGTCAATCTGAAGCCTCTTTCCCGTTGTCTTCCCGTCCTTCGCGAGTACATCTAATACCGTTTTACTGTCTACATAAGCTTCCAACGCAACCTTTCTATTAAATATCTCTCTCAACAAGTCTCTTATCAAGTAAGAACTATCAAAACCTAATACCAAAGCGTGAACCTCAGATGGCATAACAGAAAGGGTAACTCATTTGCATCTTTGTGACTCATAATGAACCATATTACTCACTACCTTGCAATGCATCATCAGTGTGACAAATCCAAATTGAATCCTCAAGCCACGTGCATTACTGAAGTTGGCATCCGTAATTATCACTACTTTTGTCGTATCCAAGTCTAATTTATGTCAAGTCAACCCCAATTCTTTTGTTTTTGTTAAGTAGGTGATGGTTTTCTTCAGCATATTGAACTCTTCGGCTGTAGTTTTTTCGGCTCCTGGCACTAATAGTTGGACACTTTGCAGATTTCATGGCGAGTATTTTCACCAATATACTGCAAAATTGCTCGTTGTGATACGAATTCCTTTCGGTCACTTGGTGTCGTTACTGTTTTAATTTTTTCTCTTAACTGATTGTTATATCACCATTTTCTTTTTTCTCCTTATCATCGATCCGTGGAAACATAATTCTCCATCATCCAACTTTGATATGGGTTTTGCGTTATAATTCTTGGATACCGCTTTTCCTTCATCCATTAATTCCTTGGTTCCAACTGGAAGGCTATCATCAACTTGTAAAATATCCACTCCATCCAGTATACAATTTTTATTCCTAACTAATACACATGGGTTGGTCGTTGTTTTCTTCATACCCAGGCGTTCTTCATGGTGTTCTAAATAGTTTAAATACCAATTAAGTGCATGTTCCGGTATAACATGAAGTAGGAGAACTACTTTAAGGATCGCTCCATCTGGTAAACCCATCTCCTTTGGTGACATAAGTTATACGTCTCGTTCAAGATCGTGGTCACTCTGGATGTACGCCTGAGAAATATTCCTGAAGAACGTCATCATCGGATCAATAGATGCAGATAAACTCAACAACACCCTTTGCGATGACCTTTTCACAGTTGATGCTTTTGTTCCTATCATCGTGGCTGCATCATCTGAGTAGTTTTGTGCAACTAACATTGCTCTCCTCCTTACTACTTTACCTGCTCGTTTAACTTCGTCGATGAAGTGAGATCCAAAAACCCTTGCAGCCTTTGGTATATTATTCTTATTCATCACGATGAATGTACCATTGATCAATAGTCCGGTCAATTCCTGTTTTCTCAATTCCACAACTTTTCACAATCTTCTGTATTGAGGTTGGCTTGGGCCGTCATTGCTTTGTATTCTCTAACGACGTTACATTCCAAATTATTTTTTTCCGTATACCTTGGCTCGTTATGGTTTAGTTCCCTCATATAGGAACATATGTAAGGTTTAACACATGAAGTTCACTATATACTCCTACCTGTTCCTGTTTGAATAATTCCTGTTTCCCTATCTACACTGACAAATGTCTATGGTCCTTCTCATGTTTTGGACTATGTACTAAAAACAAGAACATTATCTCTTGCTGTTAATTGCATCAATTTTGCTAATAATTCCATTGCTATTTGGCCTTCTGAAGTTTTAATTCCAAATGCTATATGTCTCCTTGATTATTCCCCTCCGGCTTCTATCATTCCCGCTTCTATGGCTTCTGAACATTGGATCTGCGTTATTGATGGTGCCATTCGTGCTGGTCGTGGCAGTACGTCTAAAAGAAGGAGTATCGCAAATATCCCCTCTGGTCCCATTGTAGAATTTACGGAGAAGAAAGCTAGTTTCAGGCATTCAGCATCGGTAGTTTCCCGACCAAGTTCCATTCTAATCTTTAGACAAGACACTATTAAAAGTGCATGGTTCCTCTCCACCGTACTGCTAGCTCCTGGGTTCGCAGCTGGTGCTTCATAGAGAGTGACTCCCGATGCCTCTAGGTGGCCACGCATCTCCTTGCTAATATAGTTTGTACCTTGGTCGGCGAATAAATGGTCAGGTGGTCCTACATACACCAAATTACATAAGTTCTGTATGTTTTCCATATCTCTGCTGATCTTCTAGATCTTAAGAATGCAGCAGCACAAAAATGAGTTGCTAAATCTACCATATGCAGTATTGGCTTTCCCGATATGAACATCGTATCCACTTAGACGCTGTGGTTAAAACATTCAACTCATAACTGCCAATTGTGAGCTTAAACCTTCTTGGAACCCAGGAATATATTTGGCATGATCTGCATTGTTATACGATTCTCTCTATCATTTATCGAGTTGCTCTATAAAGTTCCCCTTCATTTGCCCGTCTTAATATTCCTTCGGTCGCGGCTATGATCGGATGTCCAAATGATCTGTGGATTCTGTTCAATTCTGACTCATGACACAAATCAAATAGCATATCTGAAGGTTTCGACTTGTGATTAAGGAAGTAATTCCAGACGGTAAGTTTCAGTTTCTCATCTGAAAATGTGATATATATATTTAATATACTGATATCTAACCAGTTCTGCACCATATACCTCGTCGAGAGTAGCGTTGGTATATCATCTTTGAACACAGAGAGTTTTACGTCAATGATAGGTATTGGGTAATAGAATGGTATCTGTACATCTGCCGAGCCATCAGTTTGTTGTGTTCTATCAACTCCTCTAACAGCCCTCGTGATTGATGGCTTCACTGACACTTTCAATCCAAATTCCTTGTAATGGGCCTTGTAATGTGCCTGATAAATGATGGACCATATATTACAACATGTGTCTGATTGAATTCTCTTGAACGCACCTGCATCGTCCCCAACTAGACAACTATGGATGGCCAGTATTGCTGATTAAATATCATTGTTTATAGACAGGCCGTGAGTAAATGCAAAGTTGCTCAATCTCACATCTAGGTCTCTAATATCGGTTCCGGCTACGCTTACAAATGGGCCTGTACTTTAATCGTCAGTATCTTCGGCCCACTCAGCTCTGATATCTATTTCGTCATTATTTTCATCATCCCCTGCACAAATGGCTGTTAGGAATGCAACATATTCAATTGAGATCATTGTATCTGGATGGTTTCCTTTCAACTTGTTTATTGCTGCAGTTATTTCTGCGCGGGTATGTTTCTGACTTGCGAAATGGTCTCAACCGCAGTCAAATCTGAGCCAACTGGAGTTGAGTCTTTTTCGGATTGGTTTCATAATCACTTGGTCGTGCGTTGCTATCATAATGTTTGGACCTGTTCTTATTGTATCCTCCTCGGCCGTACATCTTCACACCTCGTTTTTCCTACCTACCATAAGTTTGTCCTAGTCTGTACATATTATCACTCTCATCGTCGTCATCCAGATACTCAACATATTTATGATACTCCTCCCGGCAAGGTAAGCTATTGTTGTTCCAGATGTGTTCCTCTTCCCCGATAACCTGTTTGCTACCCTATTAAGAAGCTATTTTGATGTGCTTGGTGCCCGGTCACAGAGTGTGTCTCTAATTTCTGGGATGTCTATTTCTGTCATCAATCTATCCCTTAAATAATAGTCTGTGTGGTAGTCTTCATGAAGTTGGTATTGCATGCTCATGATCTTGTCAACGAAGGTTCTAAAACTGATATTTGTGACTTCTCTTGTTTTCCCTCTCTGCGTCTGTGAGTATCATTACATGCCATTCTGCTAGTAATTTAGCCTCTCGGTTTATCAAGTTGATCCATTTTTTCAGTAATTCAACGCCATCTTCAAATGTGATGCATACCTTACTCTTTTTTGCAAACAATTATTTTGCACTTCCTTCCAGCATTGTGAACATGGTTTTCCCTTTTGTACAAGTTTAGCGTCACAGTTCTCTGCCGTTTCTGTATATAGGTTCACTATGTTTTCTAATTCGTAATCATATATTCCGGAGAAAGTTGGTTGCCCGGCGTATGCTTTTATGATGGTAGAAACTCCTCTTCCTCTCGGGCTATCTACATTCCATGAGATTGACTTGGGGTTTATTGTTCCTAGACTGGGATGATCTTCACAAAATTTGGGCTTTCCTTTCGGTACTTTAAGGCTCATCACCTTGTTTCCCTTTTCGTCATCTTCAGATGATAAGTAGCCCTCACCATAATTAAGTTCATCTGGGTGGCCTTTTTCTTTGCATTTAGCAGATGTGGTGACTACAATGATTCCCTTCTCGATTATTTTTGATTTATACCTTACCGTATCTGCTTTTGATTCTTCACTTGGGATCAGAGTATCTTTCTTAATTGGTGGTTCTGGACCTTCTGTCCCTCCTCCAGCGTCTGGATCTTGGACCTTCACTATCTTTTCGTCTTTTTATTCGTTATCACGCTTCGAACCAATATGGTTTTCCTGGTACAGAATGTCCATAATTACCTCTGCTGGATCTATTCTTCTATTTTGATCTGTAATGCAATTGGCCGTCAAGATTGCAGTGACCACGACTGTTTCTGATCTCAACACCGAATGTGTACACCACGTCACGATTTGGCACGTTTTGTCACACTTTTGATCACGTTTTTATGTCACGTTTTCATGTTTTGCTTAGTTTGACCATTTGGACGACTGACCACGTGCTACGTGGTACGGCTAACAGTGTTAGCCGACAACTGTACATCGTATAGTACGGTATCTTACTGTACTCAGCGCGCTGTATGCACACATCAACCGTCACGTGACGGGCAAAGCTTACTTAAGAGGTACGTTTGAGCCCAAAACCACTTTCACATTAATAAATACCAGCACTCTTTGGTCTGAATCTGACACCGAACTGGCACTTCGCTGACAACAACGAAGCCACTTAGGCTACGACAGCATTTCCCCCTCGCGCGCGCGAGTAGACCAACTACGCCTTACAAGCATCGTACTTGGTCCAACCCCATTCAAAGTCGTGTCCGTCCTTCCCGCCTTACAAGCGTTGCAACGTACGACACTACCTGACTTACCGCAACCCTGTCGACGAAAGTAACTTCGACGACTCCAACCATGTGGTGGGAAGCTACCTAATTAACACTCAAACCCTCCTCCCCTTTGGTGGAGTGCGTTGCCATTTATGTAGGCTACTGCGGAACGAGGGCCCGCACACCCTTAGTGCCGAACCCTCTCCTTCCCTCTCTTTGAGGAAGTGCATTTCACTACATGATCAACTTAAATTACTCCCTGGGCAAGAAGTTCCAGCCACTCTTTCATAGTTATCCTTGGCCAACTTCTGATGGTGTTTGGTCGAAGAGCTGTTACGAAATCAAACCATAATAGTTCTACTCGCATTTTTATATTTTGATAGGCTGTGAAAATGCCTTCGCCATGAGCCATTAGTTCCTGCCTGTATGCCGTTTCTTTCGCTTTTGATATATCCGTTTCCATTGGTTCCGGATCGTCAGCATAGTTATAAGGTTTCTCCTATTCTTCATAATCCTTTGAAGATGCTTGTTTATCTTTATTAGTAGTGGATGGGTTATCCTCTCCCCATTTGTTTGGGATTTTTTTAATGGTAGTCTACGGGTTTAGCCGTTTTCCTGGCCGAAGGCTAGGACCTTGAGGTGCAGATTTTGGTGTGGGAGTCATATTTTTCAAAATTGCCTTTTGGCTTCACAAGTTATAACTGTCTGCCTCATTCTCCAAATTCTCCCCTTTTTGCCTCCTTTATTAAATGTACAACTAAAATGACACCTTTTTTGTTATGGCTACCATTTTCTTAGTATTTCACTTTACTAATTATCCCTTTTCTCTTCTTGGCGTATGCTATAATAGCGTACTAATGATCAATCCGTTCTTGCTTCTAGAGTGACTCTAATCCCTTTTGAAAACGTATTATCGACTTCTACACTATTTAGCATGTATAGTCCCCAGCCCTATTTTTCGAGGCTAGTAGCTAATTTCTTAGCTTTGAAACAAAGACCTGCGTTTTACGAAACGTCATGTCCTAAAGTTCGTGACGCGATGATCACTCCCTAGCTGAACCTGGATAGGGTTTTAATCGGCAGTATTACCTGTTGTTTGATTCTTCTGCGTCGTTTGTTTTATTGCTATTCGGTGTCAACTCATTCTCTCCGGACAAAAGCCCGAGTCACAACCTCATACATAAGTGCGATACTGGCGTCAATCTGGAGATGTATAAAACGTGTATTGTCAATTCTAACTGAGATTAAATGTCTACGCCGATACTAAACGTATCGAAAGAAGCTGTCATTTTGTAGATCAAATACTGTACTCTAATGATACTACCTCCTCTACCAAATACCATCATGCTGGTCCCAAACTGGATACAGTACGTGGCTGTCTGAAATTGTACATTGGGTATACACAAGTGTCACCCATAGGGATTTGTAAACGTATCTTTATATTATGATATTTACACCGACACCAAATTCTGCTGAGCCTCCATGGTTTTATTGTCAGTATGATTTTTTGACACCCATTGTTGGACTGATTTAACCTGATCATCACCATTACTCGAGTAGTTTTTCTTCGTCCCCTTTTGCGAACGAATGTCAACTTTTCCACAATGACACTATACACTGCACCTGCAGCACCGATACACCTTTCTGCAATCTTAACAGCTGGGGACAATCCCCACATACACTATACAGTTCATCATTTGGAACGTAAAGGCAATATATAATCGAGCAATCTACAGTATCTTTTGATTTTTTGTATGACACATTCGTGACCCCTGCACAATTTGTAGATTATTTGTATGGGACATTCATACCCCCTTCACTATTTGTAGATTATTTGTATGACACGTTGACTGTATCTACACAATTTATGGATTGCATGTATGAAACATTCATGACCCCTTCACTATTTGTAGATTATTTATATGACACATTCAAAATTGCTTTCATGTTGTGAAGGCTTTTTGTAGTTTGACGTACCCAATTACTGTGACAGATGGATATCCGGTTGGGTGAAACGGCACCAAAAACTACAATAGTTGAAAAAAGTATGTAGTGTACATTCATAGTGAACTGTGTTAAACAGAACAAATTGCAATAGAAATATCCGTACGATCTGGAAACGTTGGAAGTGACACGTAGGTGTCATCCAAATAATATTTGATTCACGAATGAAAACTGAATGGGGACATCAATCCGAATTGTCATATTCCCAGTTCGGATGAATTTAGTCTTTATAAAATCTACATTTCATGGAAGACAAATTGAATTTGACATCCAAATGACATCCGGGATTTGCACGGAAAATGGCCATATACTACGATAATTTATCAATAATTTATCAGAAATGTGGGTATGTATGTTCAATATATACGAAATTGGCGTATATAAATATAAAACAATGAATATATAATATAGTATATTACATAGCATATATTATATATGTCATATTATAGTCCCATATATCCGTATCGCATTGTTTGTGATAGAAGATATGGGACATATAATATGACATACATTATATATACTATATAATATGCATGTCATATAGATCATTTTTATTAAGATGGGAAAATGCAAAAATGTAAGGGTGAACAATAATACGATATGAAACTTGAAAAACTGAAATGAAAAAACTGTTATAATGAACCATTTATCATCACTTGCATATATATATATATACTTAGAATCATGAAACCAATACCAAAAAAGGCAGTATTGTGGAAATAGGAGTGGTGAAAATGAAATATGTACCACGATAAAAAACCAAACAGAACACAGAACAAACTACAGAAAGAGAAGGTCTGTATCTGTCTCTTCATGGCCACCTCGGTGTGGAAATGCTGGAAAGGAAGGAAAGAAGGAAAGTAAAAAGAAAACATCGTTAGAAATATGAAGTAATAAATGTGTTGTATACGTCAAGATAATTATGAAAAATATACATACCGAATAAAGCAATGCGAGTAGACTGCCAGTAGGCATTGTCTGGTTGCAAGAAAAGAAAGTAATAAAAAGAAATATGTTGAGAAAGATAGTATGTGAATGTGCTATTGTAAATATAGAATGATGAATGTTTTTAGAAAAGAGAAATATGAGGAAACCAAATTACCGCATTTTGGTGAAACCCCAAACTACCCTTCCGAAGTACTAATACATCGGTAATGTTAAGTCTTCCGCAAGGCTTCCCAGGGGCCCAAAAAAAGCACTATGACTGAAAACGTTGCGGAGTGTAGTAAAGATGAAAGAAGACTGTTTGTAGAAAAAAGAAATCCGAGTAGACCAAATTTTCGCATTTTGGTAAAACCCGAAACTGCCCTACCGAAGTACGGATACGTCGGGATGTACGTTATTGTTATATATCTGTCGAGGCTTGTCAGGGCCTCAACAAAAATTGTTAAAAAAGTCAGAGGGGAGATGATAGATTTGAAACAAACAAAACGAACGTTTATTGGTAAGGTTCACTTTGGTTCAAGTTGCCAAGCTAACGTCGCCGGAAATCTGGGTCAACTGCTTCAGGATATTTCAGAGACTGAAACAGTACCAAACAAAAGACATATATATTCAATTCTACCAGAATTTAAGAGATCCACGAAAATTGGACAGATAGATGAGATGGTCCAACTGGACGACAAAAAGCAAACAGAGTAGATGATTAAATTTCACAAGTAGATTCAATGTCCTATCTTAAGTGCAAAGCAGTTGGTGCTTATCCGCCTAGCATTCGATTGATTTAAACTTCTTTACTTTAATTTGATGATCCAACAATACGGAAATGGTAGAAACAGAACAGATGACGACGACTTGAAAATAGACGAGATGGTCAAACAGGACGACCGAGCACTGATACAACATAACAGATGACTGAGGTTTTAAAATAGACGAGATGATCGAACAGGACGATAATTAGAACAGAGCAGATAACAGGTTGACGTGAACTGGGCCCATAACCTGTTGAAAAGGTGAGAGGGGAGATGATAAAGTTGAAACAAACAAAACAAACGTTTATTGGTAAGGTTGGGATGGAAGACTGGATAACTTCAAAAGTTATATCCATCTAGGCCAGCTGCCTCATATTTAGACTACTGAAAATCACAATAGAATAATTTTTTTCGATTCTTCCAGACGACGGCGGCAACGGCGGCGACGGTGAGTGCCAAATATGCCAAATATGACATGTGTAAGAATTGCCTGAAACTTTCAGGAAACACGTAGCACAATGTGTAAAACATGCGCACGTGTCGGGTTTTACACGTGTCAATATCAAAATGTGACCTCTTTGTATCTCCAAAACTAGGAATTCGTTGCATTCCAAATTTTGACCATTCTTCTCAGCTTGATCTGCCGAACACGATGGAGCTCTTGAACGACAAGAATGAACATATTTCTTTTTCATCATGCCACAGACTCAGGTGATCGCATTTTCAACAAAAATTGGCTCTGTGACTGAAAACGTTGCGAGGAGTTGTAAAGATATAAAGAAGGAAGTGATACGGAAGGACGGAGAGAAGGGTCGACAAAACGACATACTCTGGGAAGGGTACTGTTTATAAAATGGACGGCCCATTGCGTGGTCATTTGAAATACATTTGATGGGGCACCAAGTTGGTTCCTTTCTTGCTATTATTGTTGAAAAATTAATTAAAATTTCGATTGGACCATTTGAAAACAATTAATACGAACATTTGAAGAAAATTAATACGTAATATGTCTTATTTTTCCTCAAATGGTCCAACATTTATTTTGAATTATCATTATTTTGAAATCTATGACATCCGGGATGCCATGAAAGATGTGAGTATGGAACAGAAGTAGGTTCCCATAACTGTTGGATAACATTTTACATGTAATGCACATGTAAAGGTGAAATGTTGTATGTAATTTCTGAAATTTGATAATTCCGTTGATACAGAATGTAGTCCTGATATGCAGTGATATACTGGTAAAAAACATAAATTCGTAACCAATAAACATAGACTCGGGAAATCAACGGTACTTTTCATTTCTTGTTTTCAGTCTTAGTTTTGGCATCATTTTCCTTGAAGTACTATCAATAGCATTAGAATAGAGCGAGCATCAACAATTGAATCACGTAATGGAAACGGTCCGGAGCAATCAACAAAAATTCAATCTCATAATGGGAACGGTTCTGCAAAACGGACCGGTTCAAGAATGATGACATGGTCTAATAAATTATTAGACCATTATTGAAAATGTGATCACGTGAGGATGGAGAAACATAAATATGTTCATTCTTGTCGTTCAAGATCTCCATCGTGTTCTGCAGATCAAGCTGAGAAGAATGGTCAAAAATTTGGAATGCAACGGACTACTAGTTTCGGAGATACGGAGAGTTCAAATTTTGATATTGACACGTGTGAAACCCGACACGTTTCATGTTGTACACATTGTGCCACGTGTTTCCTGAAAATTTCAGGCAATTCTTACACATGTCATATTTGGCATATCTGGCACTCACCGTCGCCGTCGTCACCGCCATCGTCTAGAAGAATCAAAAAATTCATTCTATTTTGTTTTTCGTTA
>JAULBU010014634.1:0-21696 GCA_032358235.1 Odonthalia washingtoniensis | reverse complement strand
TAAAGAATAGAACAGAAGTTAGTAAATTGAATATGAAAAGATCATGACATGAGAATTAGAGTAAGAAACCATAAACATAAGGGGAATGAAAACATACCTATTTATCTGAACCAGAGTAGTTGAAGATGAGAATTAACCTGTAAATGAAAATCAGAAGAATACGTGGAGGTAAAGGAAGGTTAAAAATATGAATGGAGTTGTTCAAAAATGTTTGATTGAGTTAATAGTTAATGCATACGTACCTGTGCTGAAAAGTTGACGCATGCAATAAGTTATCGCGATAGGAACTGACATGTACGAGTCGCTGTTGAATGATCAGAATGAGTGAACTGTCATCTTGTTGCGATAATCGTTGCAAGGTGATCGATTATACTTGTGACTGTATGATGGAATTGTGCGCGGATGGGGGAAAAGAAGGTAATAGAATTGTATGAAAAAGCCACATAAATTGCTGATTCGTTGAAATTTTAATAACTGAAAAAGGCACATAACGATCAATTCTCGCACTGAAACGGCAGATCTGAAAAATGTTGAGAAATCGAAAAAACACTATTGCCATTAAAACTTCCAATATGTTTTTAATAAAAAATAAAGTAGACATGTGACAGAAAATAGTAAATAAATTACACAATCCGAAAATAAAGCAATTAAAAAAATTGAGGGATCCAAAAATATAAATGTGAACGTAAGCGTTCTGTTACGTGTATGCTCTCAAAAAAATGGCGTGGTGTCCTAGAAATATCTCAGAAGACATCAAAAGTATGTGGCTTTAAAAAATAGGAATGGGGATACAGATGCATGACATGTAGAAAAAGGATACATCATGATGTATGATACTGGATCTGAAATATATAAGCAATGTACGAAATATATTTGAGTAGTTTTTGTAATTAATGTGTCGTGTGATAATTTTTAATAGAGCAAAAGATATGCACCTATTTACCCAACTCTTGTCGGTACAGAACACAGATGCAGCTTTAAATAGGATGATTCAACAGGAAATTCAACAGAAACATCTCGTATTACCTTGAACGGTTCCGATGGAAAACAGTATGGATGTGGAAAGCCGGCTGGCAGTGATGGAACTATAGCTGAATTAGTATTGTTATTGGCGGAAAAGTGACTTGAAATGGACAAAGGAAAAGCTGGTGTTCTTAACAAGTCTTTGGATGTATCTTTAAGTATCATAGAATCTTTTGTTGGAAGTAAGGAGGTGGAAGGAGTTATTAACATCATCTGCGAAGCTGACTTTGATGCGAGGTTATTCTCAAAGCAAGTACCGTCAGTTGAATATTGTAAAGAGATTACGAAGTTATTAACATCATCTGCGACGCTGACGCTGACTTTGACTTTGATGCGAGATTATTCTCAAAGGAAGTACCGTCAGTTGAATATTGTAACGAGATTACAGCCGAAATTGTGCGGAATTGTCAGGAAAAGAAGTGAATGTGTAAATAAAATGTATGAAAGTGGTGGAGTTGAAAGTGAACAAACGTTCAACTCATTTTTATCTTCTCCCTGTCTGGTTTTTATTTTTAGTGTATCCTGATATTAAAGAAGTAACATGTTTTATAAGGTCAAGAACGTTCAATTACTTTGTGAAATGATCACTGATACAGTCAATTTGTTAGTTATTGTTTCCGATGTTACAATTTGTACTACATGTTTTGTTGATGGCTTTTAGTTTCGACAATAGTAACATATCTGCAAAATGTTATGCTATGATTTGTATTGGAGAAGGGACAAGTTAGAACTAGACTACTTGTGGTTCACGTTTTTACCATGATGTTATAGATGATGCAAACACATGGATGTAAAGTGGTTTCCTCCATGGTAGTACCCACATTCTGAATATGGATTTGATCAATGATAATTTCCATAAACACGGTACGGTAAGCTAAGTGTGTGGTAAAATGGGGAGTAGTTGAATTTATTAGATGCAGCTGTTTATAATGTCATATTTTAAAGAGAGTTTAAGTGCTATTCGTATCATATAAAGTCTGTCGTAAACAGGCTGTATTTGGAATGAAATGACATAAGGTACAGAAATCATGAAATTTCCACTTCAAATCGTCATTTAGATGTTGCGGAAAATAAATTAATCGGTTTTTTGCAGCAAAAATCAATTAATTAATTTCCGGAAAAATAGCAATGGCTATATGGAGTGGAAAGTTTTGCGAAAAATCAATCAATTGATTTTACTAAAAAACTCGAAGTCCACCTGGTGTGGAAATAGCATACAGTGTCCTCCAGACACAAAATGTAGTGCAGTTTTGACCGCAAGTTGTACAAATCTACTATCATATACGTTACATGTAGTTCCAACCTATATCGGAACCTGTTCCACTATCTAAAGTTGAAGATAACACTGTACCAGAAATAAAAGTTAATATTCAAGTTATTGCGATTCATTTAGTGTTCCGATATCAGATATCGCGAATCTCAGTGGCGCCAGGAAGCGTTCGGAAAGATTGTCTGTGTCAACAATGGGAACTTCGGAACCCCTGTTGAAAGTGGCGAGAGCAGGTAGTTGCGGAATTGACGATATTATAGATGAATTTGGTGGGCGTAGTTCTAATATGGTTGTGAAGAGGCGCCGTGTTGGTCGAGGCGGAGGTAGAGGAAGGATTCGTGTAGTTCGTTGAAACAGAAGAGGGTGCAATGGTAGAATGACAGGAACAGGTACAAACTAATTTTCATCTATGAGTGGTATTGATGAAGTGAACAATCGCGACACGGATGATATGGATTACTGAACGGATAGTGATGTAATTTTATGTACTGGGGAAATGGTAGAAACACTACAGGTGTGGGTGCTAATAAGTACATGTTTACATTATTCTTTCATCCCTTTCTCTGTTACTACTATCGTCGTAACTGAAGTCTTCCTCATATATAGTTAATGTGATACAAGATACCTTTTATTAGACATATGGGAAATGTTCTCCCAATCTTAAAGAAGTGCAACGTAATAAGTATGACGTAATTTTCAGAACCCGAGAAGCGTGTAACACACCTATTATATTATTTGGAATATCTTACGTTTAACTTCCAATACAATATTACAAATTTATTCCCGTTCCATCTAATGTCGTCAAGATTTGCTACATTACCAAGGCTTCTTATAATACATAATCTGATCGCCATAATGGCAATCAGCTTGCTGCAGTTGACGTACATGCGTACACAAATTATCCAAACATACCCGACGCTGTTTTGAAATATGGTGTTTGCAGGAAATAATAGTGAATAGTGGGTAATATTATATTCACCTATTTCGGATCAAGTGATGAATAGAGTACCGGTAACGGTTGTAGGAAGGTTTTTTAAATTGGTAGATGAAATGTTAAGGAAAGTAAACTAAGACATAGTTTCATGTTGCTATATTGCAAAGAAGTAAAAGTGAAGAAGAAGAGTAAAAACTTGTGGCGATTGATTGGTCTTAAATCGTAAAGGTTGAGATGAAGTTGACGTAGACGTATTACCTCTGGTATCTAGTACATAATGGTTGTTCGTTTAAGAAAATTTTTGATTCAATGTAAGATGTGCCTATATTATGTGAGTAATGATGAAGCCATAGACAATTGAATCTAGTCTAAGGGCCTTCGATGACAATTTTTTGGAAATGTGGGATGATGGTGACATACTACTGTCACCATTACCCCACATTTCCAGGAATATGTTGGCGGTATTTTGCATCCGCTAGTAGCGGAGGAAAAATACCACCAACCTTTTCATTTCTTACAAGTACCCAGAATATTTTACTTGCAATAAATGGAAATGTTGCAAAATATGATGTGGCTTACGAAAGAGGAAGACATGATCGACGAGCAATGACAATGAGTGAGGTAGTGAAAAGTGAAAAAGTGGAAGAACAGTGGTCACGGTGAATGATGTGGATGAAGATAACGTCTGTAGCCACTTATTTCTGCTGAAATTGCCACCGCTTATCGATTGCAGAAGTGGCAGTTCTTCGACCAATACCCGGTCAGTAGTATGGCAGATGTCACCGAGAAACAATGACGTAAAACAATTCCTTCCATATGCAGTTCGTATTGTTGCAAAAAATTATATAATTGATTTCATGTTGCAAAAACTTAAATATATAATTTTATGTATAAATATTTCCTCCGTATACATGAAGAAAAATTACAGGATATTAAATAATTGATTTCCTGTTGCAAAATATTAATTATTTAATTTTCTGCAAAAATGAGAATTTCATATGGAGGAAAACGGCATATATAACTTTTGGGTGTGCAACAGCAGCTGCAAGAAATTAGGATTTTAGCATATCGTTTAATGTAATGGTTTTGCAGCCTACAATGTAGGCACCAAAGCAAAACAGCATTAATCAGCGATTTTCAACGATTTTCTAAAATCGTTTTTTGACTTTCTAAAAAAAGGACTTTTATCAATATTAAAAACGACAAACCTTGGCGATTTAAGTTTTTGTCAAATTAATTTAAAGGTTATTTTTATCGTCATTTCAACTCCGTTTAACAGTGCGTTGGTTTGTAGAAATTAAATAATTGATTTTTCGCAAAATCTCGTCCTCCATATGGAAGATTTTTTAAAAAGATCGGAGTCTTATTCGACGATTTTTAACGATTTTCCAAAATATTATTTTTACTTTCTAAAAAATATGGTGTTTTATCGATATTAAAAAGGACTAAACCTTGGCAATTTAATTTTTTTGCTCGCGTAATTTAAATGATATTTTTTGGTCATTTCAACTGCATTTAAGACTGCGTCTATTTGTAAAAAATTAAATAAATGATTTTTTGCAAAATGTTGCCCTCCATATGGAGGATTGATTTTTTAAAAAATGTAGCCTTAAATGTTGATTTTCAGCGATTTTCTAAAAAATTATTTTTGCTTTCTAAAAAAAGAATCTTTTTTCGATAGTAAAAACGACAAACCGTGGCAATTCAATTTTTTGCTCACTTTATTTATATGCTATTTTTTTCGTCATTTCATCTTAATTTAAGACTGCGTCTGTTTGTAAAAAGGTAAATAATTGATTTTTCGCAAAATCTTGTCCTCCGTGTGGATGTGGATGGGTTTTAAGAGTGATTCTGTATTAGAACAAGCATGTTTACAGTATAGTTTCTAAATTCAAAAGGTGTACGTCTACGCTCTACGACTCCTAATTCATACAGAAATGGTATCGTTCGAAAGGTTAGTTTCAAACGGATGCTATCACGAAGACTTGGATCCCATAAATTGATGTTTCTAGAGCTATGGACGGACAAATGAAATTTATCACGCCTGCAACATGCGTTTTCTAATATGGAATTACTCTTAAAAACATAGCAACCATAATCCTCGTTTTTTAAAAATGGAAAACGTTTTTCTAAAACGAATGCTAATTTATCGTTATCAAAATCGTCATATCAACCCTCGTTTTGAAAACTATGCGCTGGTTCGTTGACGGTATGCAAGTTCCCTGGTTTACACGAATAAAATTTATTAAAGTTGGAGATGAAAGTAGAATACAATCCAGTATAATCAATTTACTGCATTGTATTCCAACTTTATAATTTTATCGTGACGATACTGAAAATGATATTGAGCTTAATAAAAAAATTGTTGAGTTTACGTCGTGCTCGGAAAAGGTTTTCTTTGACAAGGCGCAATAATGCTGGAGTGCCTGAGCTTTATGTTGTAATATTGAACGTTATGCATCTACTTGTCGTCTAAGAGTGAGGTTGGCCGTAGTACCACCAAAATCACTACCTGCGAAGAAGATAGGTTGGAAACGTATACCGGCTCGATATACAACTTGTCTGTGTCAATTGATCAATGAGGATCGCATAATAATAGTATTAGTACCTCCATTATTTGTACAGTTACTAAGAATACTTATCACCTGTATTCGCAATCAATTATTGACTGTTCTGTCATTATTACTCCCATGCACAATGTAATTTCATCATATTATTATTATAGGTTCACTATTAATTTTATTTTTATTATTAACAATCACAATCTGAAAAAAAATTACTTGATTAATGCATACCATTATTATGAGTGAAAGCAATGGTGTATTGCGCATTGCTAGGTTTTTCAGAGTATTAGCAGTTGTGTCAGGATCAATGTGAATCGCGAAATGGCTGTAATTTGCAAGGGTAGAAAAATCCCGATCTTTTAAAAAATCAGGTTTAAGGTTTTATTGTAAAAAGACCTGATTTTTTAAAAAAATGGATTTTTGCATAGTGTGCATAAAGAATGTTTTTTATTTTCCACATCAAATTTTATGGTGATCAAAGCAACAATCAATTAAACACGCAATGGTTTTGAGTCAATACTCATTACCCGGGAATCGATGAATCCGAATCGGAACTGCCGCCACCCAAATTATCAGACGATGAGTTCTGTACATACAACGCTGAAAGGTTGCTCTTGACAAAAACCAGCTTCTCTACAGTTTCCACATTCAAGCTGTTCTGAAGTTTGTTGTGAATCAATCCTATGGTAGAAAAGTTTCTTTCTGACGCACTGCTGGAAGTTGCCATACTGAAGAGCTCGATGGCTATCTTCTGTAGCTCTGGCCAAGCTTCCACGTCCACGAGCTAAAATTTTAAAACAGATTTTGTTCCCTTTTTAAACATTTTGTAGCGGAATGTCCCAATCTGGTTGCGTAGATGTCGATAGTAGTGTACTGAATATAGATTAATTCCTTTCTCTCTTCACTGCATGGAGTCTAATCGTTAGCAGGAGTCTTTAAGAAGTTTGTCTCCAATTCATGTTGACTGTGTGGTGGCAGAGTTGCACCAAGATGGCGTTGGTCAAGAAGGTAAGATAAACGATGGGCCGTACCGTAAATGAACGAAAATATGGCATCATTGAGGCCAAGAAGGTATTTTTACTCAAAGCACCTAATTGTGTTTCAATCGAGTAGTTTCTTGAATTCATTCGGAAATGAATTAAATTCAGGCATCATCTCAGAGATCGGAACTTTGTCCGACTGATATTTAACTATCAGTCTGTCAAGCGGTTCAAGAATATAAATACATCTCTTTAACTTGATTACAAACTGATCGTCAGAGATAGTGGCCTTGACCTTGACGAGTTCCGCTTTTTGTAAAGGTGTGATTTCGATGAAGTCCCTAGAAGATGATGAAGAATAAACCTATGCCTCAGAATCCAGCGAGCCTTGGAACATTTTCTGTATAGTTCTCCAACGAGTACGTGCTGGTCGGAGAAGCATTCTTGAACTGGTTGTTTTTTACAACTCTTGTAGTTCTGCTTTTGCAACATGGTGGTTATGAAAGAACTTGACGACGTCTTTACATTATGAAATAAACTGTAGCATTTCTTCAAATGGGTAACCGATAGGAAATGTTGCTTCTAGAGCACCAGACTTCTTAGTCTTCGTTGCTGAGGAAATGTCTTTGACAAACAAATGAATTCCATGGGAGCATCATCCTTGAAAATAGCACGATGGGAGCATCTTTCGCAATAAACTGCATGATTTCTTGTTAGTAGCAGTGTTGTCGGTAACTGCACAAGAAAACTGACTGAGTTCATACTTTCGAAAAACTCGTGCGATGTCCTCAGCGATAAACTTTTGATCGTGGCTCTGTTGGCCCGTGAATACTGACTCTAGAAAGAACGAACGTTCAGGTGATACACTCATGTAATTTAAAATATGGTCATTCTTGATGTTTGACCAGCCGTCCGTTGTCAGACAAAATGCAGATAACTTCATAGACGTATCCACTTTGTTTAAAAATCTTTATAGCACATATAAAGAAGAGTGAAAGAAAGTTGTTTTCGGTTTGGGAGCAATGAGTCATCTACCCGTAACAGTTTTATAGCGTTTTTCAAATTTTCCTCGTCGATGCGCTGAATGGAAGTCTATGTGGCGTAATATTGCATTTCCATGTGCTTCTGAAAGCACATTTCCTGCTTGATGGATAATTTAGAGAGTGAGTATTGAACTATTGTGGATTGATCGCTAGAACTGGGAGTATTGGAAGCGCTACCAACTGTTTTACGTTTATTCTTCTTCTGGTTGTACCATTGAGGGCGAACCCAGTCTTCTATGCCATTCATCAACTTTCGGAACGGGGTGCACTTATTTAGACGAACTTTAGCTATTTCATTCTTCTTGTGGTGGTTGATAGGAAATTTACAGTGCTTGCATGTGGCCGACTTTAGGTAATGGGAGTCTTAGTCGCTTGTAAACCATGACAAAATTTTGCTAGTAAGTCTACTACATTTTTGATAGACTACAGGTTTGTCCCTAAAGCTTTCCGCCGAAGTGACTACAATGGGCATTTCATTGAATATCTCAGTTGAACCGGGGACTGCCAAATGTGAATCAGAGACTACCGCTGGCACATTGGCGACCACCACGGGTACATTGGCGACCACCACGGGCACATTGGATACCATCTCGGGTGCATTGGAAGCACTTAAGTTGATTGAGCCAACGTTCCATGAGTCGCGAACAGATGCCATAGCGAGAAGGTGCTAATTTGGAAAGTCAAGCAAGTAAAGAGCAAACAAGCAGCAATGACACCCACACCCGGCCGGTAGCAATCAATAAATTTTTATTTATTTTGGCGGACCGCACTGAGGTATTTGAAATTTCAAGTTCTTGGCATGGTCAGCAACAATGAATAATTTAAAAATTTAAAAAAATGAAATCCAGAAATTCAAAAAGGATTTTTTGAAAAAAACCTAATTTTCGGATTTCAAAAAATCTGGTTTATTAGAAAACCCATAAAAACCTGATTTTAAAAACCCGATTGTGTCAGCCTCGGTAAATTGCAGAACCCCAGAAAATCATATTGGTATTGTGGGCTATAATAGCAGTTGTATTGTAATGACTTCTGTAGTATATTGGATTTAAACTATTTCGAAATGTCGAACAATTGTTATCAAGTTATCATACATATTATTCCCAGTATACCCATCTATATTTTCTAGCGTGATCTTTGTTGAGGGAAGAAGTTGATCCCAGTTTCAACTTTGATCCAAAATGAGAACAGTAATTTTGAAAACGACAATTCAGTTGAGAGGGAGTTCATTTTGATGAAATTTGAATAACTTATTCAGAACGTATACAGGAAAAATGTTTTTTAAAAAAATTAACTATATTTTTTAAAAAAAACATTACATTTTTCTGATAACAATGCCGTCCTCTTTTCATTATGTGATCTATCGGCTGTGAAAACCATTATTACTCCCACACAATCACGACCGCGACGAAGACAGTAGCAGAATGAAAAGGTTATGATTACTAATAATGCTGGTGTGAGACAACATGGTTGATGAGGTTTGAAGTTTGCGGGATTTTAAATTCCCTTACGACAACAAAACAATCATGTAAGTTTCTTGTTTGATCACTAAATAATGAACGTAGTATTGGTCATAAAATTAAGAGCAACATGTGACGTATCAACACCATGGTATTTAAACCCGAAGCAAAAATTTGAAAACATTGATATAACAACAACGACGTAACGACAACATAAAAGCATCAACCATAATAATAAACGACACATAGTTGATAGAACAAAAACTGTATCAGTAACTTTATATGAGAAAGATGATAAAAAATTGAAAACATTATATAAAAAAGATGTCAACGTTTCTTCTGGTTATATATAGCCAGAAGAAACGTTCACAACGAATATATTCGTATAATTGACATACGCTCTGTTCATGACATCACATTACATTATATATGTAAATTTATTCTTTGTGAACAAAAACGTGGATTCATTTTATTTAGAATTGAACAAGATGTAATAACAATAATCAATAGTAATAGGTGTTCATGCACTTACGATGATGATGATGACGATGTCTTGGGATGTATAGAAAAGGTTCTGGTATTTTGTATATTTGTTCATTTTCTGGAAGAAGAAAACTGCAAAATGTTCATACAAAGTTTTTAATATCATCTGATAATGTGAAAAATAATTATTTACTCACTTCAGACCACAGAAAAAAACAAATGTAAATGTTTATCGCATATGTAAGGATCGAATGTAATATGTTATAGTGAAATTACGTATTGATTAATTAAGGTATGGTATGAGTTACACATGATTTACATTTTCTAATTGATGACTGTTCAAAAATTATATCAATTGATCTCAAATCAAATACAATCAATTCCAAGTCTTCATCTTCTAATAATGATATAGTGAAATTGAACGTCAGAAAGGACGTGGTATCAACAAATTACTACGGGCGATAATTCTTTGCAAAAACCCACGTAATCTGTATCCTGAAATAAAATATGAAGAAATGTTTAAAAACCTGAATAGTCGAGGTGGATAATTGAATTACTGAGTTCTTTCCCTGAATAAGAAGAAAACGGAAATGGTGAGGGAGATTTTTAATCTAATGGAGGTGTAACAAAGAAAGGAAACCATCGTTTAATATGCACCGCCCGATTGACGGTAGGTGTAAAAACAGGATTTGGTACATATGAACGAGTTTGTCGTGAAATGCGATCGAAATAATACGAAAATACGGTATTGATCGCCAGGATGTTGTAAATGTGAGACAGATCATATTTACACAACCTCCCAAGAAAAGTTTGATTTTAAACAGACATATCTCGAGGATGATTGGAAACCGCCAACAATTGGCAAGTGAATTGAGGGAAACATTGGCACCGTTGGGAGTGCATGTTGAGTAGGAAACAACACAAAACATGAAAATTGCAGAGGAATTGGTTAGGGTGTTGTAAAGTGCTGGTATTATCATCACTGAACATGGATAACAAAACATGGGCACAATGCTCATGCGAAGATACAGGTAGGTTTTACTTTTTGGCGCGCCATAACATTTCTTTCTTTCCCCAACCTTTTGGATCTGTGATAGTAACATGTCCGTACACGTTTATGTGTTATATTTGCTTGTAGCGCTTTGATTGAGGATATTCCAGTGGGGTATACGGAGCAGTCATTCAACTCGTTAGCACAGCCATGTTGAATATGGTATTACGAACTACCAAGCACCGCACTCAAAAGTACGTCCAATCCAATCTTGTTTCCTCTCTTATCTCCATCATCATAAGTCACATTGGTAACTGAATTACAAAATCCGTGCTCTCCTTTCAATCGCATCCGTCCAGAAAATCGCGATAATTTTGAGAAGCATTTTGGAGGCAAGTCAACACATACTTTCTTGCCATGTCCTGAAATAAAGGCATAGGACAGGTGGGTGAAGCCATCCGTATTATATTTGACGGTGATTCACGCGCTTGAAAACAAAGGCTATGAAACTAAATCATAGTTCAATCACAGATACAGCAAGCCATGAAATGAAACAATTATTTTTGAGTATAGTAAAACATGACTTGTAAAGCAGAGAAAATTTTAGATCATAACACTATTCTTTCACATTTCGTAATTCTATCGTTGCTGAGATTATGATAATTTATGTTCTATTCATTTCTCGTCTTTTCCAGTATAGGAATCATTCAGAAAAGACCGCGTGTCATGGTCGTTCTGTTCAAGCCCAGTCAGAACGACGGGATATATGGTCGATAATTTGACCCACACATCCTCTGATTTGAATTAGTTGCATTGATTCTACATATGAGGAGTCCTTCCTGCAAGTTAATTTACATATTTCGCAACTTCACCAGTTAAATAAAAAAAAATCCATTGCGTTTCACGCTTTTCTGGTTAGTTCATGACTTGCTCAGATCCTCCAGTTTTCATAGCAGAATAAAATGAAAAATGACGTACTCTGTACTGTAGCGCTTGGTATTTCATGATACAAAATATTACAGGGCTCTGAAAACAGAATAAACGAATGTTCTGTGTTACCAACCGGTATCACCTCAATTAACGCACTTCGCAAATAATATGAAAGAAACGAGTCAATACAGGTTAATCTTCTGCAACATCCTATGGAATCAATGATTAAAAAAAGTGAAAAAGGAGCTTAACTGTACCCCTGCATACACATGAAACCCATGTTTTGAGAGCCATGGAGCCTGATGATGACACCAGCACTTAATTCTTTACAAAAATTTAAAATTTTCGCATGGGGGCGGAGTGTGCTTGTTGATACAGCTGTAACGAACAAAAAAAAGGTAAAACATTTCCTCCCGCCAAACATTTGCAGGAAATTAAATGATTGATTTCCTGTTGTAAAAAATCAACTATTTAATTTTCTACAAATTTTCGGCCTCCATATCTCAAAAAATGTTATTTAATATACGGTATACGGTATATAATGTTGTATCTGCATGAAGTTTGCCAATAGAAGAGCAATTTTCCTCAAATTGGGTGGAGGGCTACCTTGAAGCATGCCGAACACGGTTGAAAAGATCTACTGAAAACGGTGGTCTCGTTAAGAAGATATGTGAACAACAATTGCGGTTGATAAAGAAATGTGTACCCTCGAAATTTCATGCAAAAAACCATATATACTGTATACGGTATATTTTGTTTAATTGATTTGCTTATTAAAAAATCAACAAAACTCACATTTTTCAAATATCAATCTCAATTGGGGAAAAAGGAAGGGAACTATCAAAATGAAAAGGCTTACCTTTTCCTGTTCCATCCCATTGCAAAGCGGTCAATCATAAACACATGATTGCAAAGTTTGCTACACATGGCAAATGTTCCAAAAACTCTTTCTGTGCCCTTTGTGTACTGTGATGCATAGATAAACGTTACAGAGAACACAGGAGAAGGTTGAGCGATGTCTCTGGCTGAAACCACCTCCATTCAGTTTTTGCTTCTGTCTACACAGAGCACACCATTGGTGCCTGTCAGACGAACATTGCAATTGCTCATCTCTTCTGGTTGTAGACAAACTCAGAAGCCGATCTTTATCTGCGTTGAAAAAATTAACCTTCTTCTCTTGGTTGTTCGAGCGAGTGCATAAGTCCCAAAATTTCCGTTAGGTAGATCCTGTTTGTCGCTTCAAAACTAAAAGATCGTGAAGATTAGTTGTCTCTAGTAGTTTTTTCTATATAATTCTAAACAATAACTCGGTTGCCACTTCCACTCCTTGCTCCCCTCGTACCGCCTTATCCGTCTTCCACGACTGCGGTGACCGCCTCTAGCTTCCGGCCCACCGCGCACACCCGCTCCAGTTCAAGAAGGTTCCACCATTGGCCGTGTGACTGCTGTACTACCTTCAGTTGTGGTTGTAGTTGTGTTGTTGTCCATGTTTCACGTTGAAAAAAGGCTGTATATTCCACTTGACAAGCAACATCAATTCCCCCCAAATAAAACCCAACTTTGTATAGAACCGTATGTCCTCTATCCCTATTTCAACTCACGTCTTAATGTGCGAAACATTTCCTTTACAATCATGTAATTTATCATTACAACAAGCAAGTCATTTACTAGGCTACGTGGCGAACAATTTTGACCCCACTTTTGATCCAAAATATACCGTTGACAATTTATAACGGAAATTTCGTAATTCCCCCCTTTTATACCGTCAACGGTATATTTAAAGATTAGGGATATGGAGTAAAACGTTTTGCAGAAAATTAAATATTTAATTTTTTGCAACAAAAGATTATTTGTCTAAAGTGTTTTGCAATATTTTGGACTCCATATGGAGGTTAATGTTTTGCAGGAAATTAAATAATTGATTTTCCGCTGCAAAAAATCAATTATTTCATGTCCTGCAAAAATGCGAACCCCATACGGAGGGATTTTTTAAGTCATTGTATGTCGACCAAGTCTGTCATATTCCTGACCGGGTATTGGCTGAATAACTGCCGGGCAGAAACAGGGGGCTACAGAAGCTGTCGCCATGGACTTCATTCCTGGTGCTCCTGTTCTTCCCCTTGTTTTCATCGTACGCAACCTCTTTCATTTCCGATGGTTGTCGCTCGTATCCGTCGCTGTTCTCGCAACAGCTGGGTCTAAAAGTTCATCCGCCTCCAATAATACGCCTCACTCCTCTAGTAGTATGGCTATGGAGAAATATCGACAACAACTTGTAAAAGTGTCGTCAACAAAATTTACTGATGTTGCTGACAGTCATGATGAGGATGATGGAAAAGAGGATGGTGATGACCAAAATGACCAGCGGAGACCATTTGTGAGGGAATATGGAATATTGAAAAAGATTGGTGTGCTATAGTTTTCAGAAGATAACTTATTTGAATGGAATTTTATGTATGGTGAAGATGACAGGAAAACTGGCAGTAACTATGAAGAAGAACACGATAATTATGATGACGATTATACATAAGATGGTGATTATGATGCGTTGTACAAGAGGATATAAGGAAGTTTTTCAGATAAAGGAAGAAGATGATGATGAGGAGTATGAAGCAAAAAGAAGTTGGCAGATAATATGTAGAGAACTTCCCCAAAGCGTAGTACATGGATTGCATGGACAGTTGATGAAGTATGGAAGAAAGGTTGACCTGAACCTTCTATAGTCAATTCCTTGCCACCTTGAAGGTTACAAGGAATTGGCTAAATATCTAGTGAAATTGTTTGACATTAACATTTATGTGTTACAAAAATCCAATGCATGTATCTCTGTGTCAAAAAATCGGACGGTGAGCAATGATTGGGGGATATAATAAAAGAGAGATTATTGCCAATTAAAATTGGACTATTCGAACCTACAAGGGAGTACTAGTCCATAGTATGTTAGTCTAGTTTTGAAAGTCTAAGATGCGGAAAGGAAAGGGATTTATCTTATCTGATTCTTGTTTGAATGCATACATAACATGATTGACGTGTAAATAGTTTGTATGCCGTGGAGGAAAAACATGGAGACAAATAGGAACAGATATCATACGAAGTCATGAAAAAGTGGCAGAAATAAACAGCACGTACGGAGAGAGAAAAAAGGGACGAGGAAGAAAGTAGTTTGTATAGTTATAGAAGATCCGGGGCTCATAGCCACTCTGGATATTGAAAGCAAACATTAAATAAGAGTGATAGTAGTACTTCATGAACGATGCTAGACGAGAACCATGGAAATTTGGTATGAAAATCGTGGAAAGGAACATGTGGAAGGTCGAGTTTCATTCTCAGTATCAGCCTCGGAAACCTGTTTTAAATATTTTGGGACTACAACAACATTATCTTCACGCGCTGCTGTTTAGGGACTATTAAAGGAATGTTTTTCCTTCACTGTATGGATTAATCAGCACATTCCACACAGTCTTCATCTATTACTATCTCAACCGTCATCAGGCCTGTAATATGATCCACGAGCCACGACACTGAAACACAGAAATGTTTTGGCAGTCGGGAATATAATCCATCTCCTTTATATCCACGGACAGCTCTAAGGAAGGCCTAGTCGTGGAATACACCGTATTGAACCGCATCCTGGAGGACTGGTAACACATATATGAAATAATGTTTTACGTTCCAACTCTATATCGTGCTACTAATTTCGAATGGACATGTAATGGAAATACTGAGATTTTGATTCTCATGTAAATGTGAATGGCTCCCTTTCATCTCTTTAATGTAGGCATTCATGACGTACAGTAATTGCATTTATGGTGTCTTTCCTGCATTCCGCTCTGATATGTTTCTATCGCTGGCGGTCATACACGCAGTACTGTTATCACTGTCTTCATAAAATTTAATTAAAAAATGGTGACAGAAATGACGGAAATTGGGGCCCACATTATTTTTCATGATTGATTGTTGGAACCGCACGTAAGTAAAAAACGCAGAATGCTGGGCATTTATAAAATTATCAGTTTTTGACAATATGAAGGCGGAGAGAAAAACTACGATGTTTGACTATCCATTCTACGAATGGTCCAATGTGGGCGTTCATATCGGTAACAAAAATGAATAGTTCCCTAGCACATCCGTATACTTTCACTGCTTGGAAGTAGAAATTCAGTTCCGGAAACACAGACCGAGCCATTCTCAGCAAAGCCAACACCAACACGCTTAAAATCCCCTGCACATTCCATAACTAACCCCATTCGATCTCTATCACTAACTAGTTTACAGTGCGCACCAATCCCACCAAATATACGCTCATCGCCCACTAACGAGCGCGAAACATCCGCCAGAACTGAACAACCAGCCGTCCCCATCTTCGACTCGTCCGCGACGCGCACCCATCAAACCAACTGCAAGCCATGCGCCGATATCTGAGTATCCCTCAACTTCTACGCAACGACCACCAGCCAACAGGGAGAAAATCAGAACCTACAGCACGAACTTGGCCAATGCAACCGATAACTACCAAAATGCCATCGTCGCAAACACTAAAACCTATTATTTAACCGCAACACACCCCAACTACATCTTATCAAACACACGCAACCAACATACAACACACCAGCCACTGTAGTCACATCCACCAACGTCGAAACCACTAGCTGCTGTTCAGAAACTCTGATTTTCGAGAGTCCCGCAGTCAGCAAGGCGAAATGAACCGGCTGCAACCCATCCTCAACTTTTTCCGACGCTATTATCACATCTACGGTCACTTAGTAACCAGCAACCACAGCCATAAACCAGATCTCTACCCATACTATCTCGACCAACAAGACACCAACCTCCGCAGCAACAAAATGTACCGCCATATCAACGCGGCGTTATCGAACCACCACCCACCCCATCCACTGAGATAAGAGTGGCGTATGCCGCAACCATGCCGCCGACAACACGAGCGCCAGGACCAACGAAAATACCCGGCCCTCTCTTGGACTAGAAAGCCACTTTTTCTGATCACAATATGCGCGAATTGGAGGTGATTGACGACGATTTTGTAGATCCTGGAACGCTAAAGCGGCTTCGTGTTGACGAGTCTAATGCAGGACTTGCCATCCGCTGTAAGAAAATCGGAAAACAGACAAGTGAAGTCAACCTGATGAATTTTATGTGGCCTCACGAAGTGTTTTGTCGACTTGCCGACGACTTTCAGCTCCACGATTTCGGCTTGGAGTCGGAGCTGACGTTCAATGTATGGACTTCCTTCTTATCAGTGATTTTGTAGCGATGTTTCTACAACTGCGCCTCGTTTGCGGAGATTTATGCGTTCAAATAGGATTATGGTGACACGAATGAGCTCTTGCCCGAAGCAGCTTTCATTGCAGTGAAGTGAGAAATTTCCTGTTCTCGGACGCTTGGAGATGATCAGCGCATCCTAAATGGTGACTATGATGTGGATAATGGCAATAATCGCACCAAATACTTGGAAGACTGGGAGCCTCTTGTCGCAAAGTTAAATATTCCCTACATTCCTCCATCGGTTGCGTTCATGATATATAACTATCACTTCGAGACACAGGCAGATTCTAGTGCGATTGAAAAACATCAGCATCCGAAGAAGGGCGCGAGTTGGCTTTTGGCTCATAATATATTATTAGCGAACATTTATCACATATCACCCTAACGGTATGTCGAAGAGAGACAAATGAGCTGTTGGCTTCGGTGAATCAGTTAATAGGCCAATTGAATGCGGAAGGTGAGAAGCCTTTCTCTATCTTCTTTGGCAGAGGTTATTATCTGAGGCCAGTCATAGGTGCGTTGCATACGGAAGGTTTATGTTTCTTTGGCATAGCGCGGGATTATGTGGTCAACCAAACAAACCCGTCCTTTTCTCGTTTCGAATAACAGGGTCGATCAACATTTCTGCATAAGCATCTTTCCAAGAACGATGCGAGTAGTACAGACTACGCGTAGTTTCATAGACAGTTAGTTATGGTGAGCGGTCGTGCCTTTGCCTTGGAAATTTCGCACAGGGAGTTAAAGAGAATCTGACAGCCGTCGCCCGAAGAAATGGTGGACAAGCATTTTCCGGAATCACAGTCCTATATTCCCCCAATTTGGAGCGCACTGAAATTTTCCCTGGTTCTAAACTATGGGCAATTTTTGCTCACTCCGAACCCTCCAAGAAAACACGTCGTGATGCATCCGCTTCATCTCAGTTGTCTTACAAAGAAACCATAAAACCACAGGTTTTGCAGCCATTGTTGAACGGTGGGTTGCAACAGGTCACAGGGGTGCAAGTAATGGAGGACTGGTATTTCTTGTGCTTCGGTCGCATCACAACTACCGAGCAGGTACGTACTTTCGCACTGCATGGTAAAAGCACCACGTTCCGGGAAGAGGAAAGGAGCGCAGAGGCGGCCGTACAGTCTTGTTGGCTTCGGAAGTCGGGGAGGAGCGCAAAAAGTGGAGTTTTAGAGAGGATTGTATCCGTGTAGTTGACGAGCCCCTAGGTGGTTAGCGTGTTAGAGAAGAAATTCGAATGGGGCGCATCAACAAGCCGACGACCACCACGAACATACCTAACTTATTGATGGATTGCGTGCGTGGTGATGATATCAGTTTCTTTCATTTATTTGCTGAAAATTCTATGTTGGCCTTATCACTGGAAAATGCAGGATGCCTGCAATAGTGATTGGAGAAGAGACACTCTATCTCTTCTTTCATATATTGGTAGATTCCGTGGACGACATGGAAGTTTTTGTCGATGCCAGCGACCGGGAAACCTAATATTCATCTGCATTTATGACTTGGAAGTACTTTTCGGAAGCTCCCGCGTCTTTCAATGTGCATATGTCCACAATGGGAGCCTGGTATCGTTCAGCTGTTTTGAATGCTGCATTATGGAATCCTGAAGTTCCTATAGATGTTGCCGTTGAGATCGAGACTGCAAGAACAGACCACACCATATCCGCAACACGTTCTACCCTCTCAGTGATGCAAGGATCAAGCATATCGCAAGATGGAAGGAGTTTTTAGGACTGCGCTTTCGGAGACGCAGTGTACCGTCAATTAGTCTCTTCAGCACGCCACAAGAAGTTGAAGCACCATGTCGCGATTTTGGGAATCTACCAAGCTCTTTATTTGAAGTCAAGTGCAGAAAGAATTATTCACGCCGTCCTGGTTTCGTCCCCCACGGACATATTAAACGCTCATATTGAAGGACTAATCACTATCGTCACCTCGCATGTTTTCTTCCTCTATCAAAAGGCGGAGAACGTGTTCATACCATCATCGATGGATGGTAAATACCTACATGCTCAGGACAGACACGGTTTTGTATACAGCATAATGATGTGACAAGCCGTAGACAAACAAATTCAAGACCGAGGTTTTTTTAAAAACCGTGCGTCCCTCACCCCTTGATCGCATCCTCTCTGTGTATAAAGGTGAAGATTTCGTCGACGTCATGACCAGGTATCTCACTCACTTCTAGTAAGGCGGCTGGAGAAATTTGAATCTTTCTTAATTTGTAACTAAAAGGTTTTTGAACTACTCCTTGAACAACTCATACGTTTCGCATCGCATTCCGGCCGTAGAAAATTTTCTGGACGCAAGACGTCAAGGAGCAAGTAATGATGGAAAATCTTGACGTCTTTTTTTGGAATTTGGAAGCAACTCTCGCTCAGATTTGTGGTAAAGATCAAACGTGCGATTGGGCAGGAAGGCTCTACTCTCTTGCTACCGGAATATTTTGGTACATTACTATCTGTAGTTGCTGAAAAGGTATGGGTGATTCAATCGTGGATTTGGAGTAAGCACCATTCTTACAAAAGCCGTGTCCGAAGCGAAACACGTGCAATATCGCTGATGAACATGAATGGAGAGCGCAGAGACTTTCGAAGAAGTGCCGCATGAGATCAAAATATGGTAAGTGTGACCGTGTATGGGCTGCACATCTTACGAATAAGGACGGCCAATAAAGAAGCCAAGTTGATCTGCTTACATTTGGAGCGGTTGCGACGATAGTACGCTTTGCACAAAGACACCGACTGATGGCTGTCGCCAACGTTTCTGGGTCAAATGGCAATTGAATCAATCTATAATTCTGATAAATATTTTTACCCTCCTACAGTACTAACCTCAGGTTTTCTTGATAAATGGTGTTGTGGAGAAGTTTCCATTTTCCATAACATATATCGGGAAGCAGACACACGTTACGTCCGTTTTCTACGTAAATGAAGAAACAGCCTGCTTCTACGAGATTTCATCATATTTGTATAATTCCTAAGACAAAGTAGCTGTGAGTGGAAGCTTTTCACCGCAACTTAAATTGAGGTGCACATTGGGTACCTCAATTTTAATTGAGATAAAACGTTTCCACGCACAGCTACTTACCGCAATACATATGTCAAGAATCCCTGGCAGAGACTCTTGAAGTATGTACTGCAGTAACATGAGAGTGTGGAGAAAAATTACGAATGGCCGTAATTCCCGTTGCCTGTTTGGACGATATTTCAATGAATTCTTGCTTTTCGTTTTTCTTCGACAGAATTTACATCTTTCAAGTACAGTACTGTCCTGATCATTCACCGCACTTAAAATTCTAGACCCATCTGTTCCGTTCTTTGTCTTTTCTTTTCTTCCTCATACCATTGCGTCTTTGAAATCCTCTCCTAATCTAACCCCTCCCACCCTGCACCATGTACGATTTTACTTCCTTTGTCAATTATGTCGCTTTCCGTTGTGTTACGATACATGCTTCATGCAAACTTCTCAGCTATATCCCAAAATGTGCTGTTCCTGTAGTGAAGGAGTTCCTAACAACGTTGTTTCCCCTGTACCGGATCATGGAAAAGTAAAAATGTATTTCGTCCCAACATATGATGTGGATATTTTTTGAGTCTAGACTACATAAGGACATCTCTAGTTAAGACTGATGAACGCACTGAAAATATTATTAGTTTTTTTTAAACAAGGGTACATACAGTCCGTTGAAACTGGTGCACATGGGCTACACATGAGGTGAATATTTCCATTGTAACAGTCAATTTTATTATTATATCCCCCAGCATGCACTGGTTCAATTCCATGATGTGTATATTACGGAACTTTGCGACCAATGAGCTGAATAAGAGTGTATTTAGTACCAAAGGGAAACGGTGTGTGTTGTGTGCAAGACAAGTGGTGCTGTGGTGATTATGGGAATGAAAAGTTCATTTCACTGCATTGCGGAAAGAAGAAAATAAATATAAAGGGACAGTATGTGAAAAGTATCCTTGGTTGTTTGTGATTGATTTGTGCTACAGTCATGGCTGTATGCGTGTGATAACATTAACTGTATGAACTCTAAAATCCGTGACTGTAAACTTGACATTGTCAATTTTGTGTGAAGTAGTGATTTGGGTTGTGGGAGGCAATTTAGTCCATGTGGAATCCAATGTATGAAAATGGTGCGTTTGTTATCCGATACTGGTTGTTGTAAAGTGAATTTGTTATGTTCGTAGTTATCGATAGAATTAAACATTAGAATTGATGTTTTGAGTTAAGTCCGTTCAGTATGCGCGGCTTAAGATACCCACTGCCTATGTAAAGGTTGGTGTAATTGCGATAGCTGTAGCCTCTCTTAGAAATCGAGTAGCAATTTTTTTACTCGAGGGAAATTATTCGGTATGCACACACGGGCCAATGATTTTATTATGAAAAATTGAAAATTGAAAAATATGTCATCCGATTGTAAGGTTATTTCAATTATCCAGTTTCCCATGGAACGAATTTACTGATAAAAAACTTACATGAACAAAAGAATCAATGAGTTCATATAATACACTTTTGACATATCCCCGTGTCTCTATGTCCACGTCCGTGAAAACCATCTTCATAAAGCACCTCTTAGATATAATATCGGAACAGCTGTAGCAACAACAGTTAATGTGGACAAACTGCATGACGATGATGTCAATTAAATCTTGATGTAAATGGAAAGGATAGGGCACATCTACAGTATTATCATTATCATTATCATTATCATTATCAT